>JAVJIF010001105.1:175000-198250 GCA_038442645.1 Agave tequilana | reverse complement strand
TCTACATGAATACACAAGCAGATACAAATAAGTTTAGGGTTTTTAACTTTTGTTGGAAGTTAGTCCAACCAAACCTTCTGATATAAGTACTTCAGGTTTCTTCAATCAACACTATCACAGTGGTTAGCTGCACTACAGTCTCTTGAGTAACACCCATGATTTTGACAATGCGGAAGCCCCAGTTGATGCGTCAGGCTATGGTTGCGATGCACAAGTTGATGTGCAAGACGAGAGAGAGAGAGGTAGAGAGAGAGAGAGAGAGATACCATTTATATTGGCTCCCATATAGATCCGTAGCCCGAGAACCTACCAACTCTGAGTTAGGGTCCGGTCAGCCTAACAGCCTGAATGTCTTTGGGTGTGTAATCACAGTGTGTCCAAACCCTTAACGGGTCAGGTTACTGCAGAAACTGGGGTTGAACCCAGTATACCAATTGTCTTAACTATGCTTGCAATTATCACAGAGGTAGTTGGTCCTTCTTATTGTTACGTATGCAAGAATAATAGATCATAATTTAAGTGAACTATGTGACTGTTAAAATGAGTAAACTAAATAGAAATATCCTTGATTAGACTGATAATGTGTCTGCTGATGGATAATTGAGCCTGTTACAGCAGTATATGGTAGTATTTCTGAACATCCCCTCGGCATCAGTAATGTTGATTGTAGATGTTCATAGCTGTTGCTGGTAAAAGCATAGGCACAGTGTCCCCAAAGTTTTATCAAACAACACATGATTAGTGGGCCAATAGGGAGTCCATAATACAAATGGAGGACTCGCAATTGCTGAGATTTCATCCTATTAGTGGGCCTCGCTAGTCCTCTTCTCCTCACATCCACTCCTGCTAACTTTTAGCTTCATGAAGATATGTTAAGATTTCCTTGGTTCCATGTTTCTAATTCTCTGGGTTTTTGTTTAAGTCAGATCACTGTTTCCATACAAAATCAAGCAATGATGTAACATCTTTATTAGAAAACATTTTCTTATCAGAAAATTATTAAGACCATTTACTTAGGTAGATGTTTGTTGCTTTCTGACACACATTTCTTTAATGATCTAGTGTGACATTTGAACAATTGGCTGTCTATCAAATTTGAATTGTAACGATTCCCTGCTTTAATTTCTGTTCAGGCGCTCTTTGCTCACTCATCACCTGCAGAATGTCTGCAGAACTGTATGACTACACCTCGTGAAACTTTTTCATCTAGAACGGCTGAAACCGAAAGCTGTTCATCAGAAAAGGTATGTGATAATCTCCAGACTCCCCAAAATGGCTTACAGTCTGGAGAACAGTCCTTGTGGCAGGCATCTGTATCCCACCAAGTGGATCTAGATAGAACTGCTCTAGTATGTGAAAACTCTGCAAAAGGATCTTCTACTAAATTGGAAAGCAGAAAAAAAAGTTAAGTTTTCAGTATAGTACTTCCTTTACCGCTGCTAAATTCTCGGTGGAGCATGTAACTGAGTTAGAACCCTCGGGGAAAGTGTTGCAGCAGAAGCTCCTGGGTATACTGGTACCAATTTATTGTGTGATGATGATGATTTCTATCAGAGTCTTGATCTTGATGCTGTTGAGGAACAAGCTACTAAGCTCTTGAGGCACAGTCTGGTTTGGCAGATCCAACAATTCTGTTCAAATCAAGGAAGACCTGGATCTGGATTTTTTGTGTTCTCCATCGTTTGATTTGGGAATTTGAGAATGATGGAGACTCGCAAAATGTTCATATTGTTGACAGATCAGAGGATATTTGAGTAATCTCTGCTCAATTGGAGGCAGAGCCATTAGCTTATGGCTTTGTTCAGAAAGTTAATTTTCAAACAGGTGGATCCTGCAGTTTAATTTGTGAAAAGATATTGAGCTATCTTTCTGCTCAACTGACAGTTTCTGCACAAGCTCATGGAATTTCTGTTCAAAAGGTAATTTCACCAGAGAAGGATCTTGCCTCTTAGCTGCCCAGCATTTTGATGGAGCTTGGGCAACGAAACATTTGAGAGTTATGTTGAGCTTGGGCAACGAAACATTTTGAGAGTTATGTTGGCCAGCACTTGGTGGTTATATTTATACTAGTATTTGAACAGCCCAGGATGTTCTTAGGATAATTGTATCATATACAAGAAATGTATGTATTGATTTTGATATGTACAGTCAAGCTTGTAATTCAACTTACTGAACATATTACATAGTAAAATCAGGTTGATTGAACCCTCTTTATTTGCTACAGGAGTATATTTGTGATTCATAAATTGTACACTGCTGAGACATTCTGTACATACTGATTCCATATAATAGTTTGAGTTTGAGATTAGATGGGATGAATGTTCTGCTGTTCACAAACCTTGGGCCAAGTTAATTTCCATATAATAGTTTGAGTTTGAGATTAGATGGGATGAATGTTTTGCTGTTCACAACCTTGGGCCAAGCTAAGTCGGGTCCTAGAACCAGACCCCATTTTTTACCAGGTTGGGTTTGGGTCGGGTTGATAACTACCTTTAGCAAAAAATTTGAACCAACACATGCAAATGACACAGATGGATAAACCTAATGCATGAGTAAGTAAAAACTCTAACAGTAAAAATTCAAATTGCAAACCAACTACAAAGAACCATTTATTTTCATTAATTTGTCAAATGCATATTAGCATGACAAACACTGAACCAAAGTGGTCGCATCAATTTCACATACCCTTTCATTCACGTAGAAGTTGTGCAATATAATTTCCGCAACCAGCAAAATTAGCATACATCTGATCGATTAATTACAAGCATAACATTGATTCATAAACCCCTAGCAAGCCAACAAAAACAAGCCATAAGGCCCAGCAGGAGCTTGAACCAGAAGTTAAGATTCACAGATTGCTACCACTTAATGTACAAAGACAACACTATGTACAATAGCATGTCTTGCGCCGAATCTTTGCTTCCCATGGGCCGAAGCACATGAGTTAGTGCTATTCAACTGCACTCACTTGAAGCAGCCATGACTTCCTCGTAAAGAATGGTGTAAGCAAGACAGAATGAAGAAGAGCAACTACCCAGATGAGAAGGACATGGCTCTTCTAATGTCTAGGGATCCCAAACCTGACTCTGGAAACTGGCTACCATTAGGTAACCATAAACCACCCTCAGGAAGCAAAATTTGTTGGCTCCCACTCTTCTCGCCAGTCCCAGTCTTTGGAGGTGCATCCTCTTTCCTTCTTTTAACAAACTCAAAGAATTCTGCAACTTGACGAGCGTACCTAAGTAAATACAAGTACGAACCATCAGAGTGTAAAACAAAAGCAGTCATTCAAAAGAATTATGTGACAATTAGCAGTAGAAAGAAAATATATTTGTATGCATGTGAAGACCCGAATATGAAATCACATACAATTAAAGATAGCTCCCTTCTAGGCGTGGAGATCTCTCTTTAAGCATCTTTACGCCTAGCTGCTCTAGTATAAAGCTCAGTGACAATGTCTAACCATTGAAACACATTATACCTAGGTAGTACAACTCAAAGGACACGACAGAAAAATCCTACTAAGTAATATGTTTATAGTTATACAAGCTATCACTTACTGATGCACCACATCGACAAGCAAGAACATGCACTAGTGGTGAATACCAAAATAATTAACTACAAATTTGTTCAGAACATGTCAAGAATGAATCCATTTACTCATACAGGTGTGGTAAATGTTCATACCTATTGATATTTAAACTCTTTTACAACGAAAGCTTGTTACTACTACAACTTGTATGACCTTTACAATGGAAACCATTACCGTTCTCATAATTCATATCAATAATGTTAAGAGTTGACATAACATGTTATTGCAATTAATACAATTACATAAAAGAAAATCTGATCCCCCATGGATGTGTGATTGACTTTACACATCTTAATCTATAAATTTTGTTCAAAACTATTGAATCCCTCACAGCCAGTATCATACCATCTTCACTTCATGTAATCATGATTGCTTGAATTCCAGCCCAATTCCAGACCCTTTGATACAGCAAAGGCATCCTCCTAATATCACACTGCAACTGAAGTCTTCTCAATTACCGGAAAAAATCTATGAAAACCCCTCATAGCACCTGAGTCTCTTACACTATATTAATAAGAGAACTCCAGTTTTATTGAGATTATATAGATTTTGCACATGGTGGAAGGATACAACCCCAAAATTTGAATGGAGGCTTTGCTGTTTTTGTTATCTACATTTTGCACACATTAATCTCATCCCCAAGCCTAAAGTTACTCGAACCCAGAGCCTAGGATATACTATATTGATTAGTACAAAAAACATTATGCATGGTAGTAGTGAAAGAAATCCTTAAATATATCACATACCAGGTGCAGTGCACGTGCATATTAAGTATTCTGTGCATGGGTTCAAAAGGAAGCAACATCTTAAATGAACTTGTGGAGTCATTTCATAAAACATTACAAGCCTATAAGTAATATATGACATATGATAATGGTAAGCCATTGATTCTATGAACTGCTAATTGTTTGGAATATTGAATTAAAGGTAGAAACATGAAAACCGCCACCAGAAAAACTGAACTGTGCAAATAAAATTGATATTAGAAAAGCAGTTAGCAAAAGAGGCCAAGGCCCTAATTGATCAAAGCAAAGACAGAAGGTCAGAAATATTAGCTCCAATTATTAAATTATAGATGAAAACGGTTTCAGGATTGCTGGAGCATACTCTCTCTTAGCTTCAATATCCTTGCTGAAGTCAATATTGGGTTCACAATCCAACACCAAAGCAGGAACCTGGTCATAAACAAATATCTTGAGAATGAGCTCATACAACAACATAAAGGTTTTAACAGAAAAGATCCTTCGAGAAGAATACCTTTTGGATACTCGAATGCAAGTGATTTCCCTCTAAGTAAAATACACGATCTCTTATATCTGGATGTAGGGAATTATCTATATGCATGGGCAACTGACTAAATGACAGTACACCATGGTTTCCACTTTGAAATGGGAGTAGCCAGCTTTCATGTTTTTCATGCAACCCCTTAAATAATCAAGGCTCACACCACCTTCCTCAGCCCTCTTACGCATCATCATTCTCTTATGGCAAGTGTCTGGGCTAGCTCTTAGGTATATGAAACCATCAGGAATAAGCCCGGCAAGGTGGACACAACCGGGTCAAACCACGAGTCGTAGATGCATATTTCCATCTCATTCATCCACTTAGCTTCATGAACTGCTCGCACAAAGACCTGTCATGTAGAATCACAGTTCACAATGAGGAGAAAACATACCAAACTGAGAAAAATGAGATATATGTTCAGTAAGACAAATAAAATTTGCCATACATACCAGTCTATCACTGAAAACGCTTCTTTCCATCAGCCGCAGAGGTTTGATACCACCAGCAGATTCTTGTTCCTGCATAACCCTGGTTACAAACACATAATTCTGGAAGGTGTACGCATACCTTTCTGGCTCAGCATAGAAAGCATCCAATATGTTAAAGTGATCAGGACCAACGTCTTGCCATTTGCCGATAGGCTCTGGCACTATTTCTACAAGATCACGCAACTCCAGTGTTTCATTAGCAATTCGCTGCAGGAAAGTAGTCTTTCCAACACTAATGTTTCCCTCGACACAAAATGTTAGCCTTTTCTTTTGAGGCTTCAGCTCAGAGCTGCTGTCTTCTTCCTTTAACTCTTCATCCACGCTCTCTTTTATGAAAGAGGTTATACTCTCTGCATGATTTTTATGCATTATTCCTACTGAGCTCCTTAAGAATTCAACCATCTCTTCTGACTTGACTTTCCAAAAAACTGGAGAGGTGGATAGAGAAAAGAAAAACTTATTATAATATTAGGTCCATCTCATCATTCAAACAAAGCGCAAATGCCAAAGTGAAGATGCCAGCAACCAAATCACTGCATTCAAATTGCTTCAGCAGATAGTAAACTACCATCTAGCATCATCAGAAGCCTTTCATTTTGATCTAAAAAGCAAACAGGTTTTCAAATTAATGCCAACAATAAGAAAAGAAAATAAAATACACATAACTCAGGCTACCTCAGCAGAATATCCTTTCATGTCAACCAAAAGCAAAACAATAACAAGAATAGAATAAGCCCGATCTGATGAATAAATTCCTCACTGTTCAAATGTTTAAAACCCCAAATAGGGAGTGGCCGGATCGCCCATTGTTTTTTCTACTGAGCACTTTCCAATTAACTATATTTAATATTTAACTCCAAAAAGAGCCACATTACTGCTCAGATATTTCAAACAAGCTCGTATCATTCAGTACACTTTAAGAACTTAAAGGTATCATCTAGGATCAGTCTACTCTTTACATTAGAAGAGTAACAGACTTCAGGTACCTCATGAAAAGCACCAAGCACCATAAAAGTTCCCATCACTAGAGCAAAAACTAAAAGATTATGAGAAAAATTAAAGCAGAATCCCCATTTTGCTCAAATAAAAACCCCAAATTTGACCTAACAAAAACCTAATCTCCAATGTTAAACCAGAGTCCAAGCAAAACTCAAGAATACTAAATTTCATTTTTCACGCACTAAATATACCAACCTAGGTAACATGAACACTTCAAATATAGAGCCACGTCGTGGTGGACACATGTGTCAAACACGCTTATTGGACAAGATATTTTTTCCACGTACTTTTTAGAATTGTTGAGTATCGTTGTGTTGTGGTAATCTTTGGCTGTCAACATAGTAACAAAAATATAATAAAGAAAACTTCAAGTTCCACAGTATAACACATTAAAGTGATCTACTTTGATGCATTAATTTTTGTCATTCGGCACGTCACAACATAATCACCTTATATTTCATTTTCATATTAACATGATCTAATAAACCAGTGTATAATTATGTTAAAGTCACACATGTACTTACACAGGCCATAACGACATCTAACAAGGAACATTCTGCATTATATCATTTCTTAAATTCTCCACAAGACGTTCCCATGAAATCCACAAAAGGTTGACATAAAAATTACTTCGAACACAAATAACTACTTATACCATGAAAATTTTAGAACAAAATGAATCAATATACTGTGAAGTCTGATTTATTCAAATAAAACCCGCAAAGAAAAACAGTGCAATATATGATTCTTTTCTCCTCCACATCCTCTCCATTTCTCATGAAACAACATAAAAAATTATCCATAATTGAATTTTATACCTTATCCCTATATAGCTGTTTGAGCTGTGCAACCTCCTCGAAGCCTTATTCACCAACTTCCTCAATTCCTCGGCCCAACACCCGGTATCATCAAAAGGTCACATTGCCGTCACGGCCCCCTTCTGCCTTCTATAGACCGCCCTACCGCTACTATTTGCCGCCGGCGACTCCGACTTCTTCTCATTCAAGTCCTCATCATTCTCCTCCTCGGTTTCACTCCCATCATTCTCCTTCCTCTTCTTCTCCTCCTGACTAAACCAGACAAGATCCCCACCTTTCTCGTGATTCCTCAACCCCTCCACCGCCCGGAACCCCGCCACGTGGCCGACGGCCGGAGCGTCGGGGTCCAAGCCCACTTCAGGGAAGCGTTCCCACACCGGCAGACGACGAGGCTGCTACGCGGCCTAGGGTTTGTGGAGCGGTGAAGGCAAGGGTTCGGGGGGTTGAGATGGAAGGAGGACGAAGCGGGCATCGAGAATGAGAAACTAGGGTTGGGTTTCGAGAGCGATAGGGTTGCTGCTGCCGGTTCTAAGCCATGAGGAAGCGGAGAGGACGGGGCCGGGGCTTGCAGCGGTTGCGCGAAAGAGCTTTGCATAGCTGACCCCGATGGTGGTCATCAAGCTGAGGAGAAGAAAAAGCGAGATTTTTAGGGTCAGAGATTAGGATTCAGGGCTTATGGCTTGGTTTTTTGGAGTGGAGCTCAGACGGCGGGATTTGGGGAGCTAGGGTTTTGGGGGTTTTGCGGTAGGAAAAGACGAGAGAGCGAGAAGGAAGAGCCGAGGTTATTTTTGTAAACTTGATTAAAAGAGTTGAAATATTTTATTTTTTTAATGCCCCACTATTACGGTAGGCCTGTCAACGGGTCGGGTGGGACCCGGCCCCACCCGTTTAGACGGGTATGGGAAACTCAGTTCTGGACCCGAACCCGAATACCGGTTTGACCGTTTACCCGATTAGTAAATGGGTCGGGTATGATTTACATGGACCATACCCGTTTGCCTGTTTACCGATTAGTAAATGGGAACACTATATAGATAGGAAACACCATATATAGCTCATGTCAGCTAATTAATGTTTGCCAACTGGATTAGTAATAGGGAAGAATAACTAGGGTATGCATTGTCTTCTCCAAATGCCACTTGTCAAACATTTTTGTGTGATAGCCATGACTTCTCATAACTTACAGATAGGAAACCCATAACCCACGGGTCCGGGTAAACGGGTCAAACCCACGACCCGGGGTCCGGGTATGGGAACCTAGGTTCTATACCCGCGGGTAACGGCAGGTATGGTACATCCTATAGTAATCAGGTCCGGGTCTGGTACCACCCGGACCCGACCCGAACCGGACCCGTGACAGGTCTACCCACTAATAATTGAACTTTATAATATAAAGCAAATAATGATTTGAGGATGGAATCAGCTGTCTGCTAAAATTACCAAAGTGCCTTACATCCAACTTCAGAATTTATTGAACAAGGACATAGTAAAAACCACCATTTTATTTTTGCTAATTTGCACAAAAATATTCTCCAATTTTGACACTAATATTCTATATAATTTTCCTGATGGCTAGTTTTCTCCCACACTTTAACAGTGTTTTTAATATTTTAGAGTAATTTACTCACAATACCTGACATGAACAACAAATGCTCGTCTGTAAATATGAAAGATATTAAAAAAATCTCTTTTTCATGCTTTTATTTTTTTTATAATAAATTATTTTTGAATTATAATATCTTTTTCTTTTGCTTTTCCACAGTTATTTTCCTTAATTATCATAGCCATAGTCTTTTTCCTTTCATTTTTCTTTTGGTGTATGAAAGTGGAAGCCTAATCAGGCTTTTATTCCTTAAACCTGACACCATTAACTGTACGAAAATCTCAGCATTTCTCTTGCTTCTTATATTATATAAAAAATGGAGGACACGTGGACCCAAACTTAATTGAAGAGGGGAGCATCTGAACCTCTCTTTCTCTGGCTTGGCCTGTCAACAACCCGGAGATTTGGGGTTCAATTTGTTGCGAGGTGAGGCCTCACAAAAATTCATATTTGCACCAAATACGTTAACATTAATTGAATTAGATATAAAACCTCAATTTCCTTCGATATCTCATTGTTATTAAATACTTTTTTTAGATAAATTGTTAATAAATATTAATTTAGACCACCATGGTATTTTCCATTTTAGAAAAATATTTTTCGGTTCAAAGGCAGCGCGCGGCCCTACTACTAGGCAGGTGATAACCGTGTAGGACCTCAATTTAACCATATGATACTATATATTTAGAAGGAAAATAGTGTATAAAACTAATCCCGTTGCTTCTATAATTGCATGTCAATGTGATATAGCGGTTTAGGCACTTGAACTTGGTGTTAAGGATCTTGGGTGATTCATGACGGGTTGTATATATATCCTTTTTTTTGTTTTAAAGTATTTATGAGTTCCATCAGGCTGCTCCTTGAAGATGAAAAGACAAAAGTATAATTTCTATTAATTTCATTCTACATCTCTCTCCTCCTCCAACCAATTTCTCTTAAAGTCTTTGTTTCCCTTTGAATCAGATCCTCAAGATGATCTCATCTGCAAGTCTCAGCTCTTGGCGTTCTGCAAGTCTAAGTCCTCATGGTGATCCTCATCTATTTTTATTTTATTTTTGTATTTTTCAATAATCCACAGTTCTAAAAGTTTCCAAATTACTTGGTTGTTTTATCAATAACTCATTCTGAATCTGTTGCATTTTTTCTTTGAACATTTGAAAGTTAAGCATATAGACAAATTAAGTTGTTAAACATCTATAAATTTTTATTATTAATTTCTTATGTCTCTATCTTACAGGTGGTATTTCAGCGAGCTTCCGTTTATTGTGTCAGACTAGGGCCTGAGGTTTTATTATTCTGTAAAGTTTGATCGTTCTCTAAGATTTAATTTTTAATATATTTGTTTGCTCCTGTCAAATATCCAAGGGTGCAAACACTTAATTAATAATTTTGCATAAAAAAGCAAGAAATTTAATTTTAAATAATTATATTTTAAAATTAAACTATAAATATTATATTTCAAAGTAATTATTTCATAAATAGTATTTAAAAATAGTCAAAAAAATACTTTGTAAGTCTTACTTTAATTATTTAAAAAAAAAAATTAAGCCTCCATGTGCATCACCTAGGAAAATTCAATATTTAAGGCTAAGAAAAGAAGGGAGTAAAAGAGAAAAAAGGAATACAATCAAATGGTTTATTATGAAAAACCTAAAATGTTAGGTTTTTCTGATATTAGTTCTAACAAAGCTTATATTTTGATATTAGTCCCTCACAGATCAATATTTTGCTAGCGTACGTCCCACTAATTGCGATGAGTCTTAGTTCTAGTTCTATACTTATATTTTAAAAGAAAAGGAAAAATTTACGTCCCACTTGTTACATTTGAGAGTTTTGAAGGCACTATTGGAAAGAACAGAGCTTTCTTTCTAAAAAACTGAAGTTAACATTCTGCAAAACTTTGGCATATGATACAAAATTTACATTTCATGAAGCTCCACCAAATCTGAAACAACTTCACTGACAGGGCACGGCATGCACCTCACACCTCTTTGTGCAGGAAAGCGACGAGGATCAGAGTTTGCAGTTCATAACATAATTTCCATTCCTCTTGAGTGAGGATAACAGAAACTCAGTTCCCAGTGGCAGCAGCCACTTTAACTGATACTACTTCTTGAATACATAATCCTTGAATAAATTATCGGCACAACCATTCCCCCTTTGCCTCCTGGTTTTGACCACTGAGGCAAAACCCTGCCAGATCCTTGCTGCTTTGTTTTGGAAACAGACTCCTCAACCTCAACCTCTTCATCGCATCCATCCAAATCCGCATCCATACATCGTTGAAAGTTGGTTGAGATACTCATGGTATCGGGCGCTGCTGTCTGGTTAGACCCTGACTTTGGTGCTCGTTTCTTGGATTGAGTAGTGCTCTCTGCAGAATCATTATCGTTCCTGTTGGAGTTGATACCTATCGATTCTCTCCTCCTCTTCATCGCATCTGCATTTTCATTGCTGCTGCTGTTCTTGGCTGCCTTTTGGTACTCCCTGATTGTGCACTCTATGGTATCCAACACACGGTCCCCATACTTGTTTATCTTCGCCCTGAAACAATAGATTGATTAATATAGCCCTGTTCATGTTAGGATTATGACATGAATACGTCGTGAAGGTTGATTAATATTGGATCTGACAGTTTTCTTTTCTGGATTTGTTTTGAGTCTGAGTTGAATTCAAGTTCTCTTTATTCTTATTGATGTAGTTTGTTTAGAACTAAGAGAGTTCTATATTCTATAAATAACACTTTAGGGCGGCCTTCAATGTATTTCAAGAGAATCCAAGAATATGTAATCCCTAAGGGTGCAATTTATTTAGGTGAGAGATTCGTAAGAGAAGCTTAGTCACAAGGGTTCGCTGTTCTGGCGACCATCAAGGGGTTGTAATCTTCTCAGCGTGAGCTGTAAGTAATTCTTATTGTACTCCCCTAAAGTTTTAATAAAGTTTCTCCCCTTCTCCTGTAGACGTACACACGATCTATTTGATCGGTGGAACCACGTTATATTGTGTGTTGGTTTTTTATCTACTTTAGAATATCTTCTTCTTCTCTTCTTCACGTTGCCTTAGTAGATCTTGTGGTTTGTTTCAGATGTCGCCCCAGTCGATCTGGTAGAGGGGCGACCCCTGAATTCACAACAATTGATATCAGAGTAACGTCAACTTGAAGATATCTGCGATCAAGTTCAATATTCAGAAGTTCGATGGCGTCATCAATTTCAACATATGGCAGATTAGGATAAACGCCATCCTTGCTTAGAACGGTTGAAGAAAGCACTAAACTATTCAGTTTTGTTTGGCGGACAAGTGTTGAAAGAGATTTCTACGAAGAAAACAGTGTCCTCGCTGTGGAGCGACTTCATGACCACTATCTGAAGAAGTCGTTGGCGAATCGGTTGATTCTTAAGCAGCGTCTCTTTTTCTCCGCATGCACGAAGGTACACCTATCAAGTCTCACATTGCAGAATTTTTCTCTATTATCAATGATCTAGATATATAGAGGTTAAAATAGAAGATGAGGATCAAGCACTTTTATTACTGTGTTATTTACCTTCTTCATATAAGAGTTTTAGGAAGCTACCATCTATGAAGGTAAGTCAACAATCAAGGTCAATGAGGTCAAGGAGCATCTGCTGAACAAAGACAAAATTGACACCCAGTTTATGGGTGAGTCTCATCATGATGATTCCAGGCAAGTTCATTATTCAAGAGAGAAGAGTAATAATGAAAGTTTCACGGGTAACTCAAAATACAATAATTTGACGAGCAACTATTGTCACAAGAAGGCACACATTAGATCTGAGTGTTGGCTTCGAAAGAAGAAACAATCAGATGTTAATGTCACTGAACTGGTTGGAGGAAATGAAGAACAGTGCGACGTTCTATCTGTTATAGACAGATCAGTTGGTAACAAAGATAGATGGGTCATAGATTCTGGATGTTCACAGCATATCAGTTCCAATAGAAAGATGTTCTCTTCATACATTTCGGTTCAAGGAGGAGAAGTTTTCATGGGAAATTCTGCTACAAGCAAGGTGATTGGTGAAGGAACAATCCAGTTTCGGTCTCATGATGGATGCATCACTACTCTTCAAGGCCTTCGTCATGTTCCCAAATCAAGGTACAATCTCATCTCTCTTGGAGCCCTGCAAGGGGAAGGGTTCACTTTCAGTTTTGAAGGTGATCTTACGAAAGTCTCCAAAGAGGCTCATGTGAAGCTTCAGGCTGAATGTGTTGGCAATGTGTATATGTTACAAAATTCGAAAGTTACAGATGGTGAATTGCAGTCATCCTCAGCTTCAGAAGCTACGATGCGGAACAATCAGAGACTATGATGGTTTCGAACTCGAATGTTCAGTTGTACCCCGAAGAGAGATTGAGACTAGGCGCGCAACGAGGTAGTCCAGATCGTTACACCTATGGTGGAGTAAAGCCTCATAAATCCTGTGTGGATCAAGGAGATCGTTGGGTGATAAAGTTCAGATGGGGCCTGAACTTATTCGACCTAATCAAGTTGTGAATCCCATGAGGGGGTTATGGAGAAGAGGGAGTGAAATGGAGATGAAGTCAAGTTTGTTCAATTGTGCGTGGATGCGAGCACATGGAGCATGGTGGCTATTCTCGGACTTGGACGTATTCAAGTCAAGGGGGAGATTGTAAGGATTATGATGTGAATATGTCGTGAAGGTTGATTACTGTCGGATCTGGTAGTTTCCATTTCTGGATCTGTTTTGAGTCCGAGCTGGATTCAAGTTTTCTTTATTCTAATTGATGGAGTTTGTTTAGAACTAGGAGAGTTCTATGGTCTATAAATAACCCCTTAGGGATGGTCTTCAATGTATTCCAAGAGAATCCAGTGAATTTGTAATTTCTAAGGGTGTAATTTATCTAAGTGGGAGATTCGTGAGAGAAGCTTAGCCACAAGGGTTCGCTGTTCTTGGCGACCATCAAAGGCTTGTAATCTTCTCAGCGTGAGTTATAAGCAATTCTGATTGTACTCCCCCAAAATTTTAATAAAGTTTTTCCCCTTCTCCTGTGGACGTACACACGATCTGTTTGATCGGTGGAACCACGTTATATTATGTGTTGGCTTTTATGTACTTTGGAATATCTTCTTCTTCTCTTCTTCACGTTGCCTTAGTAGATCTTGTCGTATGTTTCTGTTGCTCACCCCAGTCGATCTGATCGTGGGGGCGACCCTAAATCCGCAACAGTTCATCCTTCCTATCCATATTATAATATTACTTGTAGAACATTATTAGCATTGTAGTTCAAAGGTCGTTCACTTGTAGGAAGTTATTTCACTAATAAATTTTTATAATCATTTTCTATTATGTAGGTTATAATTAAAAACGTGAATTTTCAGCCAGTTGAAGCAGAAGCAATTTTAATTGGACAATTAATTTTCTTATAGTAATCCCTACATCCATCCATTCAGTCATGGTCACATATATGTAAGAACTCGAATTCCCTCACACTTGTATTAGTCCTCCCTTAAGTTGTCGGTTGCTCTCATATAAATAATAGATGTTTTGCAGATGATCAACAGTCAAAAGAAAAATTCTTACTTCCCAATGCCATTGATCTCAAGAAGTTCTTCCTTTGTTCTTGGAATTTTCTTGCTAATCTGCTGCAATGTGGCATTTCTGAAGTTGAGTGGAAGAATCATCAGTCATAGGTCACATGGTTAAGCTTAAATATATGATAGAAGACCAAAGCTCACCCAAATATGTGGTACGCCATGACCCCCTCACCAGCTTCTTTTACCAGGATAGTCCGAAGCATACGCACAGAATCATAAAGCTTACCTGATAAATTCTGTAACGGAAAAAGAATCATTTCAGACCACTATGTACAAAGCATGAATCTTAAATCAGAATAGAGATGTTTAATAGTTACAGCAAAAGAGTGCAATACCAAGTCCACTTCATTTTGTGCTTGAGCATGAGTCTCATTCTGTGGGAGACTCGTTTCTGAAATCAGTGAACCCTTTGCTGGCGTCACCTTAGATCGCTTTGCAGGAACAGGAAACCTAAAACATTAGATAGCTCACATATCAGTGTCAAACATTATGCTGTGAGATCAAAATAAGAAGGTCATAGAAAATGTTTCACAAAGGGGACAAAGAAAAACAAAAAAGACTAATAATGACCATAACCTTATCATGAGATCATGTCTACATATTCATGATTATATGATGGCTTTAATTTTGTTGAGACCATATGGGATAGAGGGAAGAAGGTAAATCCCCAATTAGGGGTAATGCCCTTATAGCATAGAAATAGTATATGCCTGAATCGGAATAGGAAGTTACAAAAATAACAAAAAACACCTTACTTTTAATTAATATTACAAAAGTATTATACTGCCCTGTTAATCATGATAAGCCAAAGATGGGCTATGCAAAGAAAGTGCATGACAAGGATGCTTCAAAACCTAATTGATGCATTTACAGATGGTGAGATTGATAAAAGAAACGGAAGCAGAAAATGACATTGAAGGATGCATGTAATTAATGAACTGCTAAAGGAGATAAAAACATGAGAAACACAAGGCAGAAACATGCTGCCGGAAGAAATGAAAATCTAAACATCTGATGTTCACAATATCTAGTTTTTCATAAATTAGATTTGTTTCCAGACATTTCTAAACTATCTTCATGTGAGTTACATACACTGTCGCCCATATGTTATTCTATCTTGAGGAGACTGAACCAAGATCAAAGTGTCAGGTGTTTATTGTAAACGCCAGTAAGATCCCCCATGTTTCAGATTCCTACTTCGATCAATATTTCTGCTCCTTAGAAAAAGAGAGAGATTTCTTTTGCTGGGTAAAGTAAAAAAATAATTTAACTTTCTAAAAGATATATCTTGATCTAGGAAGAGAAAAGCAAAATTAAAGGTAAGGTAAAAAGACTGAACCTCAGTACAACAGCTTGGTTGCCAGAGCAAAGTTTATATGCTTTAGCCTCATTTACCTGCAGATAAGACCAACAGCATTGTAGAACACTCATATCGAATAAAAATGGCTGGTAAAAATAATGTGCCAGGAAAGGAATACAGTATAACACACAAAAAGTGCAAAATATTGTGCTTGCATACCTTCAAGACAGCTGATACAGATCCATAAAAATCACTTTTCTTGATGTCTTCCACAAGAATGCCCTCGACAACTAAGTGCCGCATTATTCTGGAAGCTTCGCCTTTGGCTAAATGTTTGCCAGCTCCATGAAGATTTAGAGTGTTGTGTCTGTACTTCTTAATCTACATAGTAGCGTAACTGTGTAAATAATCACTTACTACAGAGAATTGTAGATATGATGGCTATTAAATTAGCAACATACATTTTGGCTCAAAGAACCCCTGAATACTTCCAAAATGTGAGCTGAGGAGTGTTGCTGACGTGTTGCCTTCACTAATTCAACCTACATGCAGGCATCCATTTGTATCAAACTTACTTAGAAAGGCACTTAATTAGCAGGCGATAACAAATACCGTAAAAATAGAGTGCACTAATAACTGTTAAGAGGGCCTAGAGCAAGAAACTGGAACAGGAAATGTTTGTATCTCTAACCAGTTGAATAGAGATATCTGTGACATCTTTCTCAACCCAACTCAACAATTTTAAACAATTATCGCAAGTTTTTTTGCAGTTCACTGGATTAAACTTTTCACCAAAATGAATAAGCTGCAACAGCCGTCTGCAATCGACATCATTTTCACAATAACTAACCTGTAAAAGTAGTCGAATTTACCAAATAAATTATTTTTTGTACATGTTCACTTAAAAAGATAAGAGCATCAACTAATTAATATACCATTCGCAATAGGTTCTCGATATTTGTTTCCAATACTCTATCATTGTTTGCAAAAGCACCACGCCTTGATCCTGACACTAGAGGAGTTTGCTCTATTACTCCCTGACTGAGCATATGCTTGATTCGGATCTGGATGAAACAGAGAAAATATGTGGGTGTATATATAAAAGATTTTCCAAATGAAAATTCAGCTGTATACAATCATATCTACAAGAGGGAAAGTGTACAACTCACATAATCACTATAGGTGTAGTATAATACACAAGATGATCGCAAACCATCTCTACCAGCACGTCCACACTCCTAATAAATGAGAAAGAATATGGTTTTTTTTGAAATAAATGTCCATCCCATCACCATTATCCGGTCACCTTTAGCAAAGTGACAAGACTAGAAGACATGTAAATGTGATCAGAAGTTACCTGATGGTAACCCTCAATGGATTTTGGAAGAGAGTGATGGAGAACGAAACGAACATCAGGTTTGTTGATACCTGAAATCACATATTAGTATCTCATCTTTATAACTGTAAAGCAAGACTACATGGTAAAAGGATCAACAGATACCCATTCCGAATGCCACTGTGGCACATATTATATTAATTTCGTCTTTGCTCCACTGGTTTTGCACGTAACCTCTCTGAAGAGGATCCATGCTACCATGGTAAAATGCTGCTTTGTGTCCACATTCCTAAACAATGTGCATCTCTTTTACCAAAATTGAAAACAAGCAATATGATCCAAAAGGAATAAATACAGATCCTTGTGTAAAACAGACATCTACTTTACTAATCCGAACATAAAAAAAAAATGCCAAAAACCACATTTTCAAGACACAGTAGTTAGTGTATGCTTTAGTCGGAAACAGAAACTAACTGCTACTAGACACAGGTCTGCACATTACTTAATATAGATTGGATTGGGTTGAAGAAAGCAAATAATTGTAAAGGAAACTGTATAATGAACAAAATATTAGCAGTGACCTTAAAAACATATTACCTTGTTCAATCAAAGAGAATTATTACAGAATTCATTCTCAGTCTACATTTTTTTTCCCCATTCTGATGGGTAATCAAAATCCTCTGTTTTTAATTTTTAAATTAGATGGTAAGTTAGAAACATGTTGAGAATTTCCCTGCTCCTTCCTTCCTATAAATTTCTAATCAGCTTTGAATATCTATGTAATTTTACATCATAATATAGAAGAGTTGTAGCTGACAAGTAGATGTTTAGATACTTTAGTTTACAAATGAGCGCACGGTTGAGTTATTATTTGACTACAAGATCTTGATTTTTTTTTTTCACTAGCATATTGCGCATGTGGAATACTGCCAGTGCATTTAACATAATTGAACTATTAATAACTAGTATCTTACGTAAATTATCCTTCTTTACTATCAAAGTTTCTCTCTGTCAACAATTATTTTAAAACAAACTAACAAATTTACTATAAACATCTTCTCAATAATGCTAACGTGCATTGTGTGCGTTTGTTTACAATTTTGTCATACCCATACTATACCCGTGCAAGTAATTGAAAATTTAGCGTATGAGAAATGCTTTTTCTACACACCTACAACTGTACACACTTCTCTACGCAAGGATAATAAATGCAAACCCCTGCCATTCAGGAAAAAAAATGAATATCATTCAGCGCCCAGGGGTGTTACTCTTGTGTAAAGAAGTTCTTAAGGTTGTAGCGTGTAGGAAAAGAATTATTCTTAGTGTATCTCCGTGTCTGTATCGAATCATACCTGAATAATGTCCTGTCCATGTTTCAGTGGCCCTTACCGTTCTACACAAAAATCCCAATTTTCAAACCTTCAAACCTAAATGAAGAGGAGTTATCCTATTTCATAAGCTGGGGCGTGGGTAAGGAACAACTATATCAACAAAGTTTACAAGATCTAACCAGTGTGACTGACAATTTTGGAGAGCAGCGATTCCCCTCTAGCCCCGATGAACCCGAAAGGTAAACACTACGGTTCCTACTCGAGGAAAACTACTTACCTCCATTTAAATCCCATCAGGTTATTTAGTCAACAAACTGCAAGCATCCAAATCTGGTGCAATGCACAAAAAGAGTGTGGAGAGGCTGATTAACCTCCTCCTGCAGGGGGAGAAGCTTTCTCAAGGGCAAGAAGTAATATCTTAAGCTGGCATGCTGGATTAACATGTCAACAGATTTATACATGATACGGAATTGAATAAACATGACATTGAAATAGATAGAAAGAAGAACACATCTAAGATATTTAGTTCCAAGACTTCATAAAATTAAAGTGAACTTCTATATTGGAAGACTTATATAATTAAGTTTAGGACCTGTAATTTTTCAGCCACTTTCTCACAATCCATTCTTGAAAGGCAATAAATGATACCACATTCATCAAAATGATTTTCCTTGATGAATTTGTCAATGTCCTCCACGCACTTCTTTGTCTTGGGCATGACAGAATACCTGCAAGATTTATCCTGATGATTTTCCAAAAGCAAACAATTTTAAGTATCATGCTTCGCACTCACCATAAGTTTGGGCGATTGAAACTCTGCCTGAAAATAATGCAATTCTCAAGACCAAGAGCTTGCACAACATCTTCCTTGACACTAGCTGTTGCTGTAGCAGTTAGAGCCAGCACTGGAGTATTTGGAAACTTCTGTTTCAAAATGCCAAGCCCTGACACGGTATAAAATACAAGTAATGCAGTAAGAAATTCCAAAGCATTCATGAACTGAAAAAAAGAGATTTGATTGCTCATATCTGATAGTTCGGTCTTATAATCACGTTATGGTAAGAAATTCTGAAGCATCCATGAAAGGTTGAGTAAAGAGATTTGATTGTTCATACCTGATAGTCCGGTCTAAAATCATGTCCCCACTGGCTTACACAATGAGCTTCATCAATAACAATTCTAGCAAGTGACCCCCGAGAATACAAATTATCCAAGTGTCTCAACAAAATGTCGCTTCTGTGATCACATAAATATTTATAACCGAATAAGATTGAATATTATTTTCAGAAAGGTGGGGCCAGATACTTTAGAAAGTTTCAAGTTCATCTGAATGCTTCCAACACAAAGTCCATAATAAACCACAAAATTTGAAATCTACACCAGTACATGTGACCCACAATTTCTAAATGTTCGGCCAACAGTACCATCAAAACCAATTTAACTTCCTTTTGGCTGCTCATACTTTCTTCTTATTTGGAAAGCTAGTACATAGTAGGCATAAAGCATTCTAGGTTAGGAATGGATCAGAAACACGACTGAACAGCTTGTGAATCAGAATAATAGGACATCAATAAACAATTGGAGCTTTGGCTGAGGACCAGTGCAACTCTCTTAAAAGATCAACAAAACTGGGGTGTGAATTGTGACGCTTTCGTAAAAGTTGACATCAACAACAGAGCTCTTTATCCTAAAAGATTGGGAGTCAGCTTCACTAATTACTTTTCTCCATTCAGCTCAATTGAGAGCTCTGTCCTCTGTCAATTAGTTCCATCTTTTGATTCTTTATGTTATCTCGAGCCATTCTAAATCATCCAAATAGTTGCAATTTCTTTTTATCGACAGAATTCATATTTGCTGCATGGTAGATACCATGAATCCTGATATTGGACAAGCCTCAGTTGCTATGAATCATTTTTATTAAAAATCCAAGTTTAGTCCATCATTGTGCTGAATTATTGTGCAAGCAGACAGCGAACACAGGATGAGAGGACCAATCAACTTTTTCCCTGTAATAATGTATTGTTGTTGTTCTGTGAAAGGTGAATGCAAAAGAGGTCTTAGTTTTACCAAAAACAAAACATATCAGGTCAGAAACTGACAGTAAAAATAAGGGAATAGGAGGAAAGTGATAAACGAAAGCATTCTGCAAGCTTTTATCGACAATGTCTTTTGGGCTTAATCCTAGGGCAATATCAAGCTCCCAAATCATCACACTGGTGGGTACCACAGCAATGTCGCTTAAGTAAAAAGAGATTAATCAAATAAGAAAGTCAATGTATGTGAAGTGGAGGCGTGAACTGCCCTTTATAAGGGTCAAAGAACATATAGATTGTATCGGCAACTGTAAACCTCAACAAAAAAAAAGGTATTTCCAGGAAAGTGGGGATGAAAACAAGGTACCATGTTGTAATTTACTAAATAGTCTGTTGAAAAGCCTAAACACATAAAGCCATTCATCCAAAGTGACAAATGTCCAGTTATCATACGAACCGTGGAGTGGCATGCTGAAACAAAATCCAAATTGTTGTTGGTAATAGTAAGGGTATGGTGGAGAGGCACATGTACAAGGTTGGTTGAGCCGTTTCCAGGGTGGGCGGGCTGTTAAACATAAAAGATAACTCTTTTAGAGGTCCTCGTTGGTGTCTTCGGACTCCCTAACGTTGTCATCCACCACCATCTCGGGTCAAGAATTTTAACCCGATTCCCTTTTGGAGCTCGCGTAACACAAAGCACTCTCTGACGGGCTTCCCCCGACCTTTAGGATCAGCTAACCCATGTGCAAATGTCGTTCAAATGGAACATTTCCCCTCTTCGGCGATCAAAGTTCTCATTTGAATATTGCTACTACCACTAAGATCCGCACCGACGCCGCCGCTCCGCCCAGGCTCGCGTCATGGGTTTTGCGGCAGCCGTCGCACCCTCCTACTCATCGGGGCTTGACAATCGCCCCGGTGGCCGGGTGTGGGTCGCGGCTTCAGCGACATCCATTTCGGGCTAGTTGATTCGGCAGGTGAGTTATTACACACTCCTTAGAGGATTTTGACTTCCATGACCACCGTCTTGCTATCTTGATCAATCAACACCGTTTTGTGAGTTCTAAATTAGCGCACAGTTGGGCACCGTAACCCGCTTCTGCTTCATCGCACTTCTGCTTACCAAAATGGTCCACTTGGAGCTCTCGATTCCATGGCACGACTCATCGAAACAATCGCGTCGTCTTACCTATTTAAAGTTTGAGAATAGGTCGAGGGTGTTGCCCCTGATGCCTCTATTCATTTTCTTTGCCCGACAGGACTCGCACAGGCTCCAGCTATCCTGAGGGAAACTTCGAAGAGAACTAGCTACTAGATGATTCGATAAGTCTTTCACCCCCTATATCCAAGTTAGACGAATGATTTGCACGTCAGTATCGCTGCGGGCCTCCACCAGAGTTTCCTCTAGGTCTGCCCCGCTTAGGCATAGTTTACCATCTTTCGGGTCCCGACACGCATGTTCCCACTCGAACCCTTCACAGAAGATCAAGATCGATAGGCGGTGCACCCCGCAAGGAGATCCGCCGATCAGCTTCCTAGTGCCTTCTAGGTTTTCACTCTCGTCGACTCGAACGCATGTCAGACTCTTTGGTCTGTGTTTGCAAGACAGTCGGATGGGGAGCCCACGGGCCGGTGCCAAGAGCGCATTGGTGACCCCGAGGAGGCACGCCGAGGCGGCCTCGGTCGCACCAGCGGCGTGTCCACGGGTGGGATCAACCATCCGGGCTTGGGCCGCCGGCATGGCTGCAACAATCCACATGCCGAGCAGCGGCGAGCCGGCCTCAGAAGGGCGGTCCGCATCCGCCAGCGCATCGCTGGCCCCCATCCGCTTCCCTCCCAACAATTTCAAGCACTCTTTGAGACTCTCTTTAAAGTTCTTTTCATCTTTCTCTCGCGGTACTTGTTTGCTTTTAGTCTCTTACCGCTATTTAGCCCTGAAATTTACCACCCAATCGAGGTTGCATTCCCAAACAGCTGACTCGTTGACAGTGCCTCGTGATGCAGTAGTGTCCGGCCAGATGGGTCTCTCACCCTCCCTGGTGCCCTTTTTTAGGGGACTTGAGCCCGATCCATTGCTGAAAACGCTTCTTCTTCTTCTTCTTCAGACTACAATTCGGGTGGCGCAGCCACCCGATTCTCAGGCTGGGCTCTTCCCGGCTCGCTCGTCATCACTAGGAGAATCCTAGTAAGTTTCTTCTTCTCCGCTTTTGACATGCTTAAACTTAGGGGTGGCCCCACCTGACTTCGGGTCGTAGCACGAAGGCGCTCATGAGCGCCCAGTCGTCATGGGTTCCTTGCATGAGCCGCTGGGCCAGGGCTAGCGCGGCCACTTGCCGCATCCGACCAGACTGGCGGCCCGCACTTCTACCCACGGGCACCGCAAGGGCACATGGGGCCAATATCCGCGTACGCGCCCACATCTGCCCGCACCGGTGAGGGCAGGTGCGTGGAGCAACGCATGGCGTGCCACCCAGGCAAACGTGCCTTCGGGCGCAACTTGCGTTCAAAGATTCAATGGTTCACGGGATTATACAATTCATACCAATTATTGCATTTCGTTACGTTCTTCATCAATGCGAGAGCCAAGATATCTGTTGCCGAGAGTCGTTAAGTTAATGATTGCAGGACCGCGTCGTGTGCCTTTCTCGCCTCGGTGGTCCGACGCACGCTACTCTCCAGAAGCACTGTTCCTTGGTACCCACCGAGCCCGGTGTTGTTCGGGCCCCCACCTCGCAGCAAGGCAAGGCGGGGGCCCTATTTTAAATATCGTCCGAGTCGGCCGAGATATTGATCGATATCTCCTTTTTTGCCGGTTGCCAATACGATATGGGAAAATCGTACGCCATATCGTTTGCAACAAAAAAACGACCGATATTTGAAATATCGGCTGA
>JAVJIF010001105.1:0-170000 GCA_038442645.1 Agave tequilana | reverse complement strand
TCATGTTTGTATTTATGATTTTTGTTTATTTTAATTTTGTGTTTTGTCGTTCATTTCATGTGAATGTTTTTAGTTTTATCATATTTTATATTTAAGGTACTATTCATGTTAAATTATGATTCATGCATGTTAGTCATATTGTGTTGATTTAACTATTAGTATTATGGAGTAAATGTCCTATTCTAATGACCCGGTTTATTCCCAGATACTTTATAATGTATATTTTGAGTAAATAATTAACAACTCCAGACAATTAAGTTAGAGTTATTGATAGATTGTACCGAGTGAAGAGTTTAACGAGATAGTGAAATGAAAATCTCAAAAAAGACCGACAGTTGATTTTAAATGTTTTGATGATTCAGATTCTGTTTGAAAAAATCGATTATTGATTTATGATTATTACACTATAGGAGAGTTGAATTTTGGTAACAATAGATCAGATAGATAATCGATGTTAAATGTATATAAACTCTAGATTTGGTTACTGAGATGTAAATACTTTTATCAGCTTATGTTTGATTATTTACCACTTTGATTCGGATTGAGATGTGATGAAATTAAATTGAATCTGATTTGATCTTGGAGTTGATTAGTTCCTGATTATGGTGCGTTCTTGGGTGAGATAGTTAGCAGACTTGATCTTTCTTTATTAGTAATAAATCAAATGAGAAGTTATTTGAATATTGAGTATTTATCAAAGGGTGGTGTAGCTTTATTAAAAGATTGGATATTAATTTGGATCTATCAGTTAGTGTGTTGAAGTAGAGTTGACTTGGAATTAAGGTATATGTGTAGATTGGGGGTTGGTCTGAACTAGTGGATTATAAATTTATACAGTTGAATTGTAACATTAGTATATGGATCTAGTGATTGACCTTGATGGAAGGGAGAGCATATGATGATCTTGATTGAATTGGATAGTGAGAATTAAATTAGATGTACCGGAGTAAGTATTTATTTCAATTTTTGAGACTTGGATACACCAGTGGCTTAGAGAATGGATATATTGGTGACTTAGAGCTTTAGAGTAGATCGATAGAAATGATAGAACTGATTGTTGGTCTATTGAGCTTGTGCTTTACTGTATTGAATACTCTGATATGGATTTGATACTCGATGTTCACAGTGATTGTACTGAGACTATAAGTTGATGGATCAGTTACTGTTGTATTCTGGTAGAGATGGATGAAATCCTGATCAGTTCTAGATGAGACTTTATAGTAAAAAATTAGTATTCTAACTTGTTATTATATCATTTCATGTTACTGAAAATTACTGAAAAAGTATTATTAGACCGTAACGCCATGGTATTGTTCTACTGTTTCGTCGTTACACGGTTACTGTTCACATTGGTACCTCCATTGTCACTGTTACAGTTACTATACTGACTACCTAGCGGTAAGACCTGATTCAGCGTCAGGCATCTGGGCTGTGGTTCCAGATATGTACGGAACCCACCTAAAATATGAACAATGTTTTCAACCGATCAGTTTCAATAACTTAGAACCTCAATTGACATGTGTAATAGACATAGTGTGGGATGTGTCTATTGCATGTGGCATTTGGTGTTCCTGACATAATTAATAACAACAGACTGACATGATACCCCATGGTTGATGTGTGCTAGCTTGTTATATATATGTAGACCATGATAGGAACTTGACCTACACATGATTTTTATAATAGATGGATCATGTTGCTCTTTAGATTATGGACTGTCTGTTATTGTAATACTTGTAACATGCTAATTGATATCATATTGGACTGTACTGTCTTCTAATTTCAGTTCTATTCATGACATTATATATTTTGTATATTTTATAGTATATCATGGTATGCTCATATGTAATATGCACGCGCATCTTTCCTCATTTTACACGCTTATTGGAAGTTTTCTGACTCCCCTGGATTTACACATCCAAGTCTATGGGTATTTCTTCTGTTGATCAGGTATTTAGGGAAGATCACCTGCATTACGAGGAGTCAGGAGTTCCTTTCTCGATCATCCAGTCTCGGTATCTCTTCTTGCTTATTCTTATTGATTCCTTTATTCTCTGTATTTTGGACTCAGTGTGTATTCTATTGGATCATTCATAGAATAGTATTATCATGTGTGAAATTTTATATGTATTATTGCAGTGACTTTATTGCTTCTATAGTTGATTGATATAGCTTGTTCAGTTTAAATTAGGCTTAGCGTGTATATGTGAGGTATTTTACTCGCGTATATTACTATATACGTCACTGACTCTCGTCGTGCCGCTTTAGCGTATTTTTAGAAATGGGGCGTGACAGCGAAATAGCCTTCGACCAAGGCAACTAGCTCCCTTATTATATTTTTGCAGATTCTACCTAAAAATATCCCCGAGGGTCCAAAGTGTCCGTGGATGACATCAAAATCCAAGTGATGCCTCCACAGCGTCCCACGGGTGCGCATGGGCAAAATCGAGCGCGGCCCTATTCTGTCAGGCACCTCGATGCCGCTAGCTGCCGGAGAGGCCAAGCAACCCTCCGGAGGCCACCAGCGGCTTGGAGAGCCACCCATCCAACAAGGCAGAGGCTCGAAATGACAAATATCGGAGAAAGACCTATTCCGCTCAAACAGAATAGACTTCAACCAAGGCAACCAGCTCCCCCATTATATTTTTTGCAGATTTGGACTAAAATGTCCCCAGGGGTCCAAAGTTCCAGAAAGTCATGGTCGGTTAACATTGGATGCTTGACTATTAATGTCATCCCAAAAGCACATGGTCTAAGAAGCATGGATTCTTCAACAAAGAGAAATCCATATTGAATATATTAAAGACCCTGCCAATGTACCAAATCTATGAAGTTGAGATGAGAGTTGAAGTATTTATATTTTAACACGCCTCTGCAGGTCGAGCGTCCTGTTTAGTTGGCCGAAACATGTGCTTTTGCGCTAACAGTATTTTTGTTTTTTAAATCTGCTCTTTAAATATGTGCCCAATAGGAATTGAATCTAAATTGCTTTGATACCATATTAAAGTCTCTGCCACTGCATCAAAATTTCGAAGTTGAGGTAGGGTTGAGGTATTTATATTTAACATAATATAAATTGGATATTGCCATACTCCTGAGAGATGCATGGTGGATACACCGCTTACAGCAAACTAATTTAAATATCTGGTAGGGAAGCACATTTTATTCGACTCTTGGTTTTATGTGTCTCGAAGTTAAATGCACTTTCTTATAGCAAATTTATTATTTTTCTTTCCCTTTTTATAGATGTATTTCTAAGTCTCGAAAATGTAAAGGGCCCGCTAACCTTTTATGATTATGGTAAGCCTTCTCTTGTTCAAAATTTTCTCAGCCAAGAAGTTGACAACTATGAGAGGTTGATGTCAGGTTAAGGGACGGTCATCATGGTCACAGTCGCGGTCTCGGCCGCCGACTCGGCGGGCACTGAGACGGATCGGTATCGGCGACTCGGATCGGTATCGGGCGATACGCGCAAAACGCTACATAGAAAGCTCAAAAATTCTGAAAAATCACGACAAATCTTTAAAAGATGTATATATCCACATTCATGTATTACATGTCCAAAATATATCACCTACACACTAAACATAAAGCGAAAGTATAAATACACGCGTCGTCGGTAGAAGCATATCAAATACATACATTTTATAGTAGATTGCACAAATTACATTCATAAATACATGCTAATGTAGTTATTTTCACATTGAATTGCGATGAGGTACAAAATCATCATCATAATGCCGAGTCGACCGAGTCAACTCCGATTCTCGGCCGAGTCGGTCTCCTCTGAGTTGAGTCGACGACTCGTGACTCGGACTCGTCTCAGAGCGGGCCGAGACGGATACGACTCGGCTGACTCGTCTCCGACTCGGCCGAGTCTTTGAACCATGTCGGTCATAGAACTTTGTAATATTTTTGCGGAGCATTGCTCCTCAGCCGACACTATCATGATGGGAAATACTTAGATGATGATGATATGTTCAAATACTATCAGATACTCGTATATATCTTCATGTCCTTGTATCTTTATCATATATTCTCTCTTTTTTGTAAAAAACAAAAACAAAAATGGTTGGCAGTTATTGATTTCTTGTTATTGTTAATGTTCACCCATATTGCAAGGCACATTTATTATAATCAGTCCTTCCAGTGAATACCATTTTCTGAATGTCTTGCTTAGTGAAGTCATGTTGCAATGATAGTAAAGTAACCAAAGATACCGTAATTGTATTACATAACTGTAGTAAATCTAGTTACCCTGGTATATCGCAAGAATCTACAGTGCAATAGTATGAGAGTACTTGTGCTCATCAAACATCTAATAAAGTAGCCAAGAAGCTAAATACTGTCCCAAAACTCACTTTGCAACTTTTTCTGGAGTGACATAGAGCAACTTGTACATACAGACACTGGACATCAGTTCTCTAAATATCTCCTGTTGTTCAGCCCATTCCATATTAGCACTAAGGTAGGCAGCGGGAATATTTGCCTGTTTGGAATACGAGATTGAATCAGAATGTTATTGCTATGTTTATTAAAATGACAGGGTGAAATGTGCTATACCTGTTTCAAATGCATTATTTGGTCCTGGATAAGTGAAACAAGAGGAGAAACTACCAATGTGACTCCTGGACAAATTAGAGCAGGGAGCTGCAAAGCATATAGATTCAGATTATAATAGAAGATAACAAAAATTAATAAAGGAGGTAAATATTTAACTGCCACACGGCAAAGAAAGAAATTATGTTCTCATTCATGACGAAAAATGCCTAGATGTGTCTAAAAGATATACATATACTTTGTTCTACGAATATGGCAGCCAGGAGTATTTATCTATTGACGATGGCCAACTTCACTGTCTAGAAACCTGACCAGTGTCCCAAATTCATCCCTCTAAGAAACTAAAAAATTAATAACCACCATATTCACGTGAAGCCATGAATCTAAGAAGAATGGACGAGGACACACCTTCACGGACACGACACAACATGCCAATACACTGCAAATTCTATAGTAGTAAATGTTAAACGGCACTGACCCTGCAAGAAGCATTCAGTCTAATACATGTCCATACAGACAACGCTTCATATTAGAAATTCCAATGCTACATAGCCATAAAGGAAACCAAAACAATTAACACTACACTGTTAGACTTAACCATAAGAAACCAAATTAAGAACAGAAGAGCAAACCATATTAACATCTGGAACTTACTATGCTGACATTTAATGAAACTCGTCGTCATAATAATTCATATACCTGATATGTGAGGCTCTTTCCACCACCAGTTGGCATTAGAACGAAAACATCATTTCCACTCATTGTCGCATTGATCACCTCCCTTTGATTGGGACGGAATGAATGATTTCCAAACACTTTCCTGTTGTTGGCCTGGTATGGTAATGAAATGCAGTAAGCACAAATGAAAAACGGAAAAAAAAAGAAAGGAAGGAATAAGGTTCATGTTTTATGGAAGAACACCTCAAGTTTCTTAATCCATGGAAAGTCTACACTCTTCCACTTCTGATCACCAGAACCTTCAGTGTAATTAATGTCCAGAAGTTTTCTGGTAAACAATTCTCTTTCAACTGGTGGCAGTGGAGTACTTAGTCTGTCTGTAGAAGCAAATGGCATTGGAGTACTCCAACCCTCACAATTCCCTACTCCATTCCTTATATGAACTTCGGAACTAGATCTCAAAGAATCTATTACAAATGTGGTTACTGGAGTCCCAGGTTGGGAAACCTTGGCAGCAGTTGTCGAGGTCATACTATATGATATATGTCTTTCTTCACCTTGGTTTGAGTGGCAAAGATGTTTTTCAAGCTGTTGAATCTGCTTGTTCAAATGCAACCTGCAAGGAAGTGAATGTGGGAACATAAGTAAGTTTTAGAATCTTCTAGCAACCAACCAAATGGAACTCTGCACAATATATATTTTGTACAGTGACAAACTTTAGGGACAAACCGCTCTTGATGAAGACTTTCGATTTGGGAGGAACTAAGCTCAACATTGTCTAGAAGATCATTTGATATAGCAATTAGCCGGTCCTTCATCTCCCTCAGATGACTTGTTGCTTCTGGGCAAAGCCCAAGCTGGGTAATTTGCAGGCAAAGAACATTAACATCAGAATGGATGCAATTTCAGAAGCAGAAAGGTCGTGCTAAAATACAAAGACATACTTTCAAGCCATGATAACAATTTTCACATAGTTCTGGGGGAAGGGTTTCTTCACTGGGGCCTGCAACATTACTTCTAGGAGTAACTGGAGTAAAAACTGTATGTTTAGATGCGGATCCTTCGGGTGTGCCATTGGTTTGGTAGTGTTCCATAACTATCTGGTCTACATCAATATTCTGAAACAAAAGATGAGTTAAACGCAAAGACCAATATGATAAATTAAAGTGTAAAGGTTATAAAAGTCTACTAGCAAGTAAAAACATCCACCTCCAGAATGTCATCATCTATAACATCTGCACAGTTATCATTGTTATATTTGTCCCTATCAGTCGACAAAGCATGGTGGGTTCCCAGATCATCATTAAAGGAACCACAGGGCACCTGCATTGCTCTCATATCTGCTTGCGCCACTTTTGAAGCTAGATCAACCTTATTACTGCAGATACCACTCTTCATAAAAGAATTCCTTGCATAATTAAAGGAACGACTGGCCCCAGTGTCTGATCCATATGGTGAATCAGAGAAGTCATTACGTGTATACAGATTTTCATGTGTTGAGCTTCCAAACTGTTGGATGTTAGCTGCCTTTTTTATACCATTGCATGAATCGGAGGCCTTACAGGGGAATTGATTTGCACAATTCTGCACTGGAGCTGTTATTCCAGGTCTTAAGTAGTTCCTACATGCCACTGGGCTGCCGGAAAGAACTTTCCATGCCTGCCGTAATGTTTGGGTCCAAGGGGATTGGATCACATGAGACCAATTTGATCATCAGTCATACTGAAAATATCTCTCAAAAGAAAACAAACTACAAAAGCCTCTTGTAAAAATAAAAGAAGTAAACACCAAGACCAATTGTTTCAAATTCACATTTGCCAATTTCTCCAAACTTTCAGCTGAAAACTTGTCTCTCTTAAGGGGAAAAAAGCATAAGAGGATGGATAAAAGCATTTAAGCATACCTTGTCTAACTCTGAACTTTGCAACCTTCCATTTTTTTGAATATTACAAGCTACAGGCCTGGAATGCATAATAATAAAACGAAAAAGATCACAAAACATGCCAGTAACGATGAGCTAACATATTAACCATAAACTAAATCTATTTCTCAATATCTTGTTTGCTAGAACAAATTATAGCCTACATATCGCACTCTGATGAAGCTAAAAGAATAGAGAGTCGAACAAATCTCAAGCAAATTAGGCACATCATCCTCTTCTAATTATAAAATTTTGAGCATAGAAACATCTGAGAAAACATATAAGCATTTATCCATGAGCCAATTTCCACAAAAGATAACTAGCATTAAATAAGAATACAGTTACTAAAGGATTAATGTCGTCTAAACCATTTTCCGTCATGATCGTAAATCAAGAAGAATTCATGAATAGGATAATCTATTTTAGGTCAGTCTGCCAAGCTGACATCAACTGAGTTGCCTCGATGATGAAATTCCTAGCCAATGAAAATATGGACAAGGAAGGGCTAGCCACAAAACAGTAGAACGCAAAATCCAATTGGAAGGTAGTCAAATCCACCTGGTAACACGGTATTAGTTCATGCAGCCTTCCAAACTAATATGCTAGACTAAGAGAGATATGACATAAAAAGATAATAAAAGTCACATAGTGTACGGCATTGTATTTTTGGCACAAAATAAGCCTATGAACCGATTTGAAACTCATATCAAACACAGCAACTGAAATATGAATTAAGTATCAACCAGTGTTTTGGATGGGCAAACTTGGATCTGGCTGACACTGAATTTCCCAGAACCAAAAACTGATGTCTACCCACATTTTAGATTGATCCTCGTTGAGATTTAATGTAATCAATATATACCAGAACCCAACGGGGTAAACATAAGAACATTAGTCAAAGAAGAGCAGTATTCAATGCATTTACAATGTGTCTAATTCTGTACGATAACTGCATTGTTGTCTTGAAAACAAGAAATATTAAAGAAAAATCTATATTGACTGGTTCAGAAATGCCCACTAGTAGTTTGCATTGAATATAGTCTAGTTCCGGACTGTAACTTCTGCATAGTCATGTTGTCAACTTCATTATCAATTACGAACTACATGCATGCCAGCACTAGGCTAAATGTGCACTCTATATGGATATATTAAATACTTAAACCTCAAGCAATTGAGAAGATAGTAAGAGTAGGTTTTTGACGGTGTATAATTCAGAACAAAAAGGATATGTTTGTTGCAGAACTTGAACATCGTGCACTAGAGCAAAAATAGAACAGGCAGCCAGATGAAGTGATTATGTCAGTTGATCGAATTTGTTTCATCATGTGAAAACTGAAAAGAAAGTCCAGCAAAGGAGAAATTTGAAGGAGAGGTAGAGGGAGAGACAACAAACATGAAGTGGTGAAACTGGGTCATGACATGCGCCCTGGTACAGGATATTATTCCTTGCTACAGGTAGGTCACAGGCATACTGTGGTACAGGACATTATTCCTTGAGACAGGATTTAAGTACAGGAACAGGATCCTCAATGTGGCTTGTATAGAACAGACAGAAACCAGGTTATTGTCAGACTTGATTTAGTCATCAGATAACATTTGATAATTTATCATTAAGAAACTATGTTTGGTTGGAACGGACCTTCAACCTCAAGGAGAATGAAGACTAGGATACAATAATTAGCATATTCCACCATATCACATTTTGAAGGATTGTCATTAAGTCAAATCCAATATCAGGAAATGGCAAAATAATAAAATGGATCTTAATTTGCACATGCTTTAAAAAATTGGAAGAACATTATGATAGACTTTGTTCCAATAAAATCAGGATTCTTATCTTTTATAAGCATTGGTGCTCATACAAGTAACATGGTTCAGCTAAAAGGATCCAAGTAACATGGCTTGAAGTCTTGAGAAAATAAGAGACAGCATCTACAGAGAAACCACAGGAATTATAGAATTTGCAACTGATATAAGAGTATGTGGTATACCTTGGACACAACATTCCTTCAGTGCTTCCTTCGGGATGAGGCTTTTGTGATTCCAATGAGTAGAGAAAACTTGAGTTCAAGTATTTGTCTTGACACGTGAAGTTCTCTAAAGCCGCCACATGCTGCTCCCAGTTGACCGTGGGAAGCTTATCACTGCAACCAATTTTCTTACCAAACTTGCTTCCGCTGCACATGGAGCATGGGACTATAGTAATATCATGTAAAATGTAAACCAGAAGCAGAAACCACCAAGCAATAACATATTAGATTGAAAATATAATCTTCAACTGTTGATCATGTCTCAATAATGCCCCTTTAGTCATCAGACAACATAATGCGTTCCTCCAAATAATGCTGCATTCCTTGATTGTACACAAATAACTATTAGAAAATCCTGCAAGATGAAATAACAGAGAGTAATAAGACAAGAAGACAGGTAATTTTTTCGTGAATTGTACAGTAGCATGTATGCTTGATTCCGAGTTTAAACAGGCCAATGTTGTCAGTAATATTTCGCAAAATTGCTCCATTTTGGCATTCAGGCAAATAATATGCGACCATTCAGAAAATCCACAGACGGTAAGCTTGGAGAAAATAAAACCCCTGAAACATCAAAAAGTTGCATTTATCTCACAGAAAGTAGTTAAATCTATCGATTGCTTACTAGAAGATGAGCGATTTGGAGACGATGCCTGCAACCTCGGGCGGCGGACAGCGGAGCGGACGAACCCTAGAAATGTGAATAGGGTCAAGAACGAAGGAGACGAGAGGGAGAATTGGGGTTTGAACAAAGGGAAGGGTTTTGGTCGACGGCAATGGAGGGAAAAAGGGGGAGATTTTTGTTGCCGTTGTTATCGCTCCCTTTTATTTATTAGTGAATTATTCTTTGGGGAGTTTCACTCCAGTTCCGTGTGTGAAATCGTAATTAATAAAAAAACAATTTTATAATTTAATTTATTTCAATTATTTTTTTTTTTAATCAGGTGTGCTCACCTACCAAAAATAGAAACGCTTCTTAGCGGTAAAAAACGAAAATGCCTCGTAGTAATCACTTTGAAAAAAACCAGCTCGCTTTAAAAATGTGGACTGATGATATGTACAGAAATGTCACCGCAGTGTTAAAAAAAAATTTATATTTCTAAATCTTTATTAAGACTGCGATCATGATTATAATCCTCGCAATTCTCACATAAATGTCATGTTTTCTGAGTTTTTATAAGACTACGAGCATGATTGCAGATTTTTTTTTATTAAGATTGCTACTTTGACCGCATTTCTCAAAAAAATGTTATGTTTCTGAGTTTTTATAGGACTACATTAATGATCGCAATTCTCTTTATTATGATTGCAATCATGATCACAGTTCTCACAAAAATACTTTATTTTAGTCTTTATTAGGAATGCGACTATGATCACGGTTTCTAAAAAAAAAATACAATTTTCAGGTTATATTGAGGCCGGCGATAATGATCGCAATTCTCACATATACCTTAATTTTTAATTAATAAAAGAGTGCAACCATAGTCACATTCTTCTAACAAAGGACTGCTTAGTCGTAGTTCTCACAGAGGATTGCGATCATGAGTCGCAGTCCTCGTATTAGCTTCGTCATCGTAACCAGATCCCATTCAACGACATCGAATGATGTCCAATATTTTTCAGATCTAAAACCTACATCGATCACAAGCATAAATAAAACTCATCGTGAACACGAACAAACGACATATGTAAAAGATAGATCTCAAAAAAAGATTGGTCCGGGGGCTCCGCTTCCTGAGACCCCCGGGAGGGGCTCCCCCTTCTAACCACCACATCGACCTGACCGCAGGTCGATTCGCGTATTGATTTGCGTCCGGGCAACATCGGGAGCGATAGGGTAAAATAGGAAATGAAAAATATAAAGAAAAGATGATTTGGAGGAATCAATTCATGCTGATGTGAATGATGATGTAGCGAATAAAAATAAAGATATGAGTTTTTTCTAACTATGAAGAAAAAATAGGTGCCTGTAGGAAACTTTTCTTATTCTTTCTCTCTCTTCAACATTTGGGCGAGATAACTGTGATTTTTTCACCTCGGTTTGTGAAGCCTAAAGCGAGGAGCGAACTGATTTTTAAAACTAGAATACCGCTAATATTAATGAAAAAACGACCAATCGATCAGGAGGATGAAGTGGAGAGAAGAAGAGGTAGGCAGTAGGGGAAGCTGAGAGAGGAAGAAGAAGACGGAGGGACGAACAAAGCTTGTATATGAATCACAGGAAAAATCTCCCTTCGATCAGTTTTGACTAGAACACATTTGCATTAGAGAGCTACAAACTTAACTGTTTTTATTATATCTATTTAACGCTACATCTATTTGAATAAGAGGCATTTTAAATAAAAGGAAAAATTCAAATAAAAAGATAAAGTTTATAAATAGTTAGAACTGAAACTTTCATTCAATGCTACCGTGTGCACAGAAGAATGATTATAACGTCATAGTTTTGCAATAGAAATGCATTTTTATGTCTGTTAACTCTGAAAAATCAACTCTAGGTGTATTTTCTTATCATTCACACTTCACTAAAAATTATTGTTAATTACCTCTCATCATTCACACTTCACTAAAAATTATTGTTAATTACCTCTAAAAGTTTATGTAGGTTAAAAAAAAAACAGTATTACTAAAAAGACTAAATTATTTAACCTCAGAATGCAAAAAAGAGGGAAAATAGAGTCCGAAAATAGTCTGCTTTGTATCCAAACAGAACACAAGCCACTGAAATTCTCTTTTTTACAAAATAGTATTCATTTATAAAACTCCACCTGTCCCCCGTATTAATAATTTATTTCCGGGCATTTTTAAAAAAATATCTTTTTTAAATTTAATTCTAAAAATCAACTTCTAATGTGCCATCATAGGCGTCACGTAGACACTGAATGGTTTCGTCTTCTCTGCGTGCCACAATAATATTTATTTATTGGGTCAGATTTAACGAACCCAGACATAAATGTTTACCAAAAAGATGTTCAATTTAAATCCATACTTGATGAACCCGGATCAAAATTTGAGCACAAATCTTTCGTCCAGGCTTGTGCGCGGCTAAAGCTTATTATCACAACGCTGCTCACTGTTAGATGATCCACACCTTGGCCCATACACGAACCTAATGCTCCAATCATCAGAGAAATAACTTTTTCCATTTAACAAATTTAGATGACACAAATGTTTGTGCGAGATAGGTATGAGAACTGCCAAAGAAACAGAATCCTATATTAGTCGACAAAGCATCCCTCTGCTGCCTCTCACCCCATCCCGTGCTTTGTCCCAACCTAGAGCCCCAGCAAGAAAAGAGTGGCGTCATTCCAAGGTTTTAGGAAAATTTACTCTCTATCAAGTTGTCAACAATTTGAGCGCAATTTTCGTTCGGGTTTTGATGAATTCGGACATAATTTTTTTTTGCTCAAATTTTGGTCCTGATTGGTCATATATGGACCCAATTTAAATCAGCTTTTTTGTCACGTCTTTTGTTAGATTTATGTCCGGATTCGTTAAACTCGGACCAAAAAATAAATCCTCAGCAATATTAAAATGCCAAGCATGCAAGACGAAACCGATCGACTCTGATGTGGCACCTGCGTGGCTTGTCAAACGTCGATTTTTAGAATTGAATTTGAGATATCTTTTTAAAATTAGTTGAAAAAAGAGATTTAAAAAAAAAATTTGTCCTCCCTCGTCATTTCTCTTCTTCTTCCCCCCCTCCTCCTTGTTCCAGCAAAGCCAAAGCCCTCCCCTCCCTTTTTCTGTACCCTTAACTTTCCTTTTCTGCTGCTCTGTCTGTTGGTTTCCACTGCTCACAGAGCAGTATACTACTTTTATCAAAACCAATCGAAAAAGAGATTTTCTCTCATGACTCATATAAAAATTTGTTTGTCTGTCCGTCCATCTTCACCCGCGAGAGTTCGACCCCTTTTTTTCTTCATTCCGCCACTTTCCCCTCATTCCTCCTTCTCCTTCTCCTTCTCTCCCGTCATCTTCCTCTTAACTGATCGTTCGATTTCCCACTGATAACGATGGTATACTAGTTTTATTTTATTTTACATTAGTAACAACAACATATATTAATAAAAGGTAACCCACACTTAATGCAACATTTAAGACCAAACTCGAGAAATTCGGCCCATTAACCTTTGTGGGACAAGGAAGCATAACCATGGGCCCGAAGTGGAGGGCAGCAGTAGGGTTCATGGCGACATTTCGTTCCTTAATCTGAGGAACGGATTTTGCCACCCCCAAAAATGATGAAGGCGCCCCTCAGATCAGGTCACCTATCATTTTGATAAAGACTCGCCCATAAAATTCAAAAACACCCAAAATGTCTTATTCTTCTCCTTCTTGAGACCCCCTTCCTCGGTCCCCCAGCCTGCTCCCCTCCCCTTCCCCTCATTGTTCGTCGGGGAGGGGATGGGTTCGCCGGGTGGGGGTGGAGGAGGGTTCACTGGGAGAGAGGGGAGGAGGGTTCACCGAGGAGGGAGTGGGGGGTGTGCCAGGGGTGACCGTCATTCGCTAGAGAAAGAAGAAGGAGGAAGAATATTTTGAACTTTTTATCAAGAGTAGTTGTGTTCAAAATTACAATGACACACTTGTAATTTTTTGTGAGGTGTCTTCATCACTTTTGGAGAACGAATATTGTCAACCCAAAAAATGAGAAAGGCACCCCCACAAATATTTAAAGTGTGCTATTATTTTTTATAATTTTATTCAGGAGAAATGCCTAAAAGACCTTTCTTCTTTCTCCTTCCTCCTCTCCTTTCTCCTGCTCCTCCATCGTCTTCCACGGTGAACCCCTCGAGCTCCCTATCCCCCTCTGTTCGGCCGAAGTGGCCGAACAGAGCTGTCTCTGTTCGGCCAACAGAGAGGGATCTGTTCGGCTGCGTTTGACCGAAGAGTCTCGGAGCTCGGGGGAGGAGGACGGGAGGGGGAGGCCGGGGGGGGGGGGGGAGGGGGTGTTCGGAGGGGGGAGGCCGGGGTTCACTGTGGTTGTGGGGCAGGGTTCGCTGACAGAAGGGAGGTCCAGTGGTTGCTGACGTGGGAGGAAGAGAAGGTGGAGAAGAAGAGAGCAATTTGAGGGTTTTTGAATATTCTGAAAGTGTCTTCGTAAATTTTTGGGGGTGCCTTCATCACTTTTTGGGTGGCAATGTTCGTTCTCTCGCTTTTGGGGTGGCAGCGCCACCGCGCCCACCCCCCCCCCCCCCCCCCCCCCCCCCCCCCCCCCCCCCGCGGCGGCCAATCATCACCATCATCAGATCCCAGTCACGTGGACGCCAACCTCCGCGCTCTTTACTCCGGCCCCTTCTTTCCGCTCCCCCAAGTCCCAACCCTAATAACCCCGTTTTGAGAAACCCTAATTCGTGAAAAAAGTTTCGATCTTTTTGATGGATTACCTCGCCAACCACGCCATGTTTGTCAGGTGATCCGTCGTCAAGGAGCGGAATCCCGCCGCCCGATGGGTCAGGGACTGGTGAGTTTGGGTTGGGGTTCTTTGGTGTTTGTTTTGATTCTTTGATGCTGTGAAGGGTCTCTGCGGACTTACTTTTGGCTGGTGATTTTGGTGTAGGGTTCCGCAAGAGGTCGTGGCGACGGGGAAGAGGTGTTACATATTGAAGTGGGTTAGAGGTAAATTCTCCTTTCTAAGTAAAATGTAGTTAAAGTTTTTATCTTGGACTGTTTGTTATGTACCTGTTGTGTTTGTTTGTTTGTGTTTTTTTTTTTTTTTTTTTTTTGTGATAGTAAAAATTTTGAGCGCTAATTTGCCGCCGCCGCAAAGCCTTTTATTTTATAATAAGAATGTAGGCCAGTTCAGGGAATAGTTTGCTATCAACCAATTTAATTGATGGTCGGGAAACACAGGATGATGATGATGCTAATTCAGGGGGGAAAAAATTATTTCCAGGCGAATCCTATGTAGGCAACGCTAGTACAATTGAGTTGGGTTTTGCAGCAATACATGAGTTTCAAGAACATAAATGTAGTTAAAGTTTTCATCTTGGACTGTTTGTTATGAATTTATACAACTTTGCTACATAAATGTAGTTAAAGTTTTCGTCTGTTTGTTATGACTTGAAACAACTTTGTTGTCACTGCGGTACTTGTTTTATTTGGTTGATTATAGTAAATAACCGGTGCTAATTTGCGGCCACTGCAGAGCCTTTTATTTTATAGTAAGAATGTAGGCTAGCTCATGGAATAGTTTGCTATCAACAAATTTAACTGACGGTTGGGAACAAGGGAGGATGATGATGATGATGATAGAGGAAACATTTTTATTTCTAGCAGAATCCTGTGGAGGCAACATTAGTACAGTTGAGTTTTGCAGCAATGCATGAGTTTCAAGAGCATAAATGTGTTGTGCCTGCCCTTTCTGGCATCTAACAAAAAATGGCCATTTCGAGCATTGAGAGTAAATTTAACACTGTTAGCATTGCAACGGCAGGCTGGTAGCTGAAAACTCACATATCACTATAAGGTTGATCAGCCAGTCATGCGAACGCCAATTTGACTGCAAGAGAGCAGGAGTTGGATTTGTGATATAGGTAGTAGGCAGCATATGTTCTCACTTCTCACAAAATTGATCTCAAATATTTTCTGTTGTATTTTGAAAAGATGCATACCACTCCCTACGTGGAAGGTGAATTTCTTTTAAATCAAAGTATTCCAGAACACCAGAAAACCCCATATAGTAAGTTTCAGTAAATTTCAGCCCAGGGACATGAAAAAGTGAGAACTTAGCCATTATATGCAAAATGTACTAATTTAAAGTCATTTCTATTTTTAAGTCAAATGTTTTACTTCTATATCTTCTTGCTGGAGGATTTCAGAGAAGTATAACTTTACCGTTTGTCTTTCCCACCAACTTTGAAGATATTCTTCAAAAGAGATTGCATTTCAAACTTTCCATGTTGTTTGTGATGCTTGAATGTACCTATCCCAGTTCTTTTTAAATTTATTATTTTATTACATTTAAAGTTTTCTTATGCCATGTTATAATCTGACAAGTGAATTTGCAATTCATTTACAATAAAGGATATGTTAAAAGTTCTGAAAGAGAAGTTTAAGGAGTCTGAACTAGAGGAGCCAAAACCTGAACCAACTATTGAGATTCTCTTCCTGTGCAGCTATGAAGGTGGCAACAAAGCCTTCCCTAATGAAGGTACATATAGGAAACATGCTCATACATATGGGGAGAGAATATGCTTGCTCTTTTCCTGGCTGTGGAAAGGTAATTCATGTGTTATTATGCTTATCATTGCCATTGCTTTTAAACCCTAAAATTATTGTGCTTAACTCATGGCAGTTTATTAGACAATAGTAAAAGGGATGATCAGATTTACATCTTAACCTGTTAGGATGTTTTTGTTCAACATAGCTTCACCGTTGGATTGTGATAGATGTGCATGTTGTTCTTTTTCTCTTTGCCTACATCTAAATTCTGATGCTCTTTATTCTTTTGTACTAGAGGGGAAGATCTATCTTATAATTCATTCAAATGAGATGATTATGTTGATCCATATATCAATACGGAACTAGGATACATGTCTTGTGTAGAAATTTATAAAGATATAACACTGATGGTTGCTGCCCATTAGTGTTTGTAACAGAATTTATAAAAAAGTAACATTCATGCAAAGGGTGTGTTTGCCAGTGGTTGGCCTTTTGGGGTGGGGGGGTGGGTTCTCTTTTTGCCTTTTTTCTCCTTTAAGGTATCTTCCTGACAAAGTAGATATTTACTTCTTTCATATATCTATTGAATGATTGTTTTTGTATGATAGCTTGCTTGTGCAATAACATTCTTGCTTGAATTTGAAATTGGGGAATATCATTGTTTACATGAAAACAAAGAATATGTTTCCTCCTTGCTGTCTTTTCCCTTTAGCATTGTCATTTACTTGTAATCACTTCCTCAATTACATTTTCCATTCTTACTAATCAAATGCTGTTTGCTGTTCTGTTGGAGCTTACTCTAAGGTTTTCATCTTCATCCATTGATCTCTTGTTTTTCTTTACTTGTTCATGTTTTGTAGAAATTCTTAGATAGTTCTAAGTTGAAGAGACATCAAGTCGTTCATACTGGAGAAAAGAATTTTGTATGCTCTCTTGAAGGCTGTGGCAAGGTAATTATCTTTCCCTCTAGTGACACATGGCGTTGGCAGATTTTTTTGTATTTTTATTTTCTATTCATCGAAATACACAAGCAGTTGTTATGTTGTACACTTCGGCTCATCTCTGTTTGGCTGCAAGTGAGATGACTCTAAACTTATAGGGCACTGGGTAATATATTTTTTCACTGGCAAATCTTACTGCTAGTTAGGACGTCCTTTCTTCTTATTGCCCATTTTGTTATGTGAGATCCCCCCTTTCTCTTTTATAATGTATTAAACATTAGTTATAAGAAAGGAGAGGCTGGCAATATTTATTAACAAGCTGGTCCTTGACGAATATATCCATGGTATTCTTATATTGTTTCATCCATAACATTGCATTAGAATTCGTCTTGTATAGTACACTATCATGCTTCGTTGTCTTTGCTTGTTTTTATAAATGATTAAAGTGTTAATTATGTGCATACCAACGTCAGAGTTGAAATTTATTGATGGAGTCTATTTTGCAGCTTGATGCTGCGTCGGGATTCACTGTTTATTACACTTTAGGCTGTTTTATCTGATTTTTCATAATGATAAACAATTGTTAAATTATTTTATATTTTAAATAATAAACTGAAAGGTTTACCCCGTTGTTCCAAATATTGTCTGATTCTGATACATTTGGCAAAAGCAGATTGTGAGGTCCCCTATAATATTGGCGGATATTGATTCAAAACCATTGGCCCATACCCATACCCATACTGAGATTTTAAACCATGGTGTAACCCTCTTACTTAATCTTATCAACTGTTTGTTCACTGTTATTTCATGTATCCCCTTGTCTTTTTAGGAATGTGCATTCTCAGATCGAGTATCCCCAATTTAATTTCCTTATAACACACACACACACACATACAAGTTGCATACACATTCAAATCACATGTACATATTCATTTCTTTCACACTGATACTGCTGCAATTAATTCCAAGTTGTTTGGATTCTGGAATATGTTTTCTTCTTGCAGATAGTTGATTTGGTACCTTTATGCTGTTTGCAGGCCTTCAACTTGGATTTTAACCTAAGGGCACATATGGAAATTCATTCCCAAGAGCACTATCATGTTTTTCCGTACAGATTGTGGCAAAAGATATACACAGGAATGCATACTGAAAAGTCACATCAAGGCTCACCATGAAAGGTAGTATTTCATCACCATAGTGATGATTATTGTCAAAGTCTTTCAGGCCACACATTATTTCACTTTCTGTTTTGGTCCTTCATTATATTCTCATATGTATGGCTTAAAACTTTGAAATCAACCCATCTTATGTTCTTGGGGAAATTATTTTATTTGCTCATTCAGGCTAGAACACATAGGTTCGTGATGGAGAATGGCGCTCTGCTATTTTTGTTGAAGTGGATTAACTTGTATTTAATGCAAATCCAACAGATCCTTTTGGCAGATTTATCTCATCTTTAATTAGCATCTGGTTTTGCAGATTTGGTAAATTAGTTTTATTTTATTTGTTTATAGAAAAGGTTAGGTTAGGTGAGTTTTAACCATAGATTAGTTTATCTTTTAGTTGAATTTATTTTCTACCTTTATATTTTATTATTCTTAGAACATCTTCTTAGTTGAAGTTTTATAATAGAAAGGAGCAGGTGTAATAAACCACCTTTGTTTGACAGATTGAATTATTGAATGACTGAGTTGATTGGATTGAGTAATTAATTGCTGATTGAGAGTGTTATTTCTTCTTCTCTCTTCTCTTCTAACTTCCCTCAAATTACCCCTACTAGCCAGTGGCAATAAGTTAAATTTGGAGATGTAGTCTAGAGGTATGAGGCTACTGTTGATTAAACGTATTCAAATTGTGGACATTAATAAAAATTGTTGCTATTCTAAATTTGAGATAATTTAAATTAACTTTGGGATTAGGGTTTGTGGAGGTCTTTTATGAGTTATAATTGACAACAAACGACAAATATTTGAAGGAAGATTTAAGTGCAGAAAATATGCTTTTAAAGTATTATAAGTTTATAACAGTATGACAGTTCAAAATTTCATATGACCACTTAGAGGAGATGTTTTGCTGCCTCAACTTTATTGACAAATAATGTGTACCTGTGAATTTCTAAGTAACGAAGATCAACTGAAGAAGTTGAGAAGAAGAAAGCAAGCTGGCAGTCTGACAGAGAATAAGAAGAAACAAAAGAAAACTGATGGAGGAATCGAACGGCTCAGATTTAGTAGGATTTAAGATTTTATTTAAATTTAGATTTGAGCAGATCTGGTTGAGATTTAGGATTAATTTGAATTAAATTTGGTTAGATTTGATTTTATCAATAGTTACACATATGGTGCACGTATTGTAGGTTATATAAAGCCAAGTATTAAACTTTGAAAACGATGATGATTTGATTAAAAAAAATTATTTTCGTGTGAAATTTTGTGTTATTTTGATTTAATCTCGATGATTGAATCGAATTAGGTTGTGAAGCCAAGATCCGAATTGTGATCCGTGATCATACACTTTTCTCTCTCTTTTGTTCTTCCTTAAATTCATCAAATCCCCACCACGAACCCTAAAGTTCCTTTTGTCTCACATCAATTTTAATATCAGAGCTAAAATCTTGCCTTTTTCTTCCTTCACAAAATTTGCCCCTTTCTCAGAACCCTAGCCTCCACTTCCATAAAATTCTTAAAAAAAAAACCTAGTTTCACAAACCTTAGATACCCTCTCCCCTTTCTTTTCTCTTCTTTAATTGCAAAAAAAAGAACATTTTCGTCTTCTCCCCCAAACCCTGACCTTAACCCAACCCGCCTCGCCTTCCCGCTGCCGTCCTCCTTCCTCTTTGCCGCCGCCACACTGATGATCTTGCTGCAACTCCAACTCAAATTTCTCGACGCTGCTACGAGAGCGAGTCGACGTTACCACCCTCGGCGAGATCTCCTTTCGCTTCGCCTCCTCTTCATCGTCTACACCATGACTACACCCTCTTCCCTCCATGAAGACCTCTGACGTCTCCAACCACAACGCCACATCATAGCCCGAAGTTGTCGCTGTCGTCGTTCTTTTCCTCTGAAGTCCTACCCGAACTCGTCGAACACTACATACCTTGTCAGCAACCTTCATCATTCTCTCTAGACCCCGCTGACCCATCACCTGCATCTCTTCTCCTCGTCGAAGCCACCAGAGCACTCACCTACACCGCCGCAACATCGCGAGTCGACACCCTCACTCGTCTATGCTACAACCTCTGCCAACACCTCCCACAATGATCAGTCACCTTTCATCGTCGCTGCAAACCCTAGCTGCAATATCGGGGGAAGGAGGGCTAAACGGGTTGTGGATTTGAGTCTTAAACTCGTATTTATTCCCAACTTGAACTTAAACTAACGGGTTTGGATTAGATTGGATCCAGCCACGCGACCCGAACCCGATTCGTTTCCTTTGAAATCAGCTAGACCTGGTTCATTGAACCCAATCCGATTCACTTGAGCCACTTTGAGCCGAGTCAGACTGAGCCAGACCACTCTGACCTAATTCAGTCCAACTGAGTCGACTCAGTGGACCAACTGAGCCAACTCAATATAGCAACAACACAACAACAGTTCATAGGTGGTTTCTCGCCCATTCAGAGTCCATTTCGAGCTCTGGTTGAAGCGTTGGCGTAACTGAGTCCTGAAACTACAAAGAGAGTTCGTAGCAGTTGGACAGCACATCAGACTGCCACAAGTTCGTGTTTGGTGTTGGTACTGTTCGTGCTACAGAAGAGTAGCGTTTTGGGTCCTCTTTTCCAGCCAAGTTCGAGCTGTTGAGATTCTTGGGTAACTTCTGATCTTTAAGCACTAAAAGTTATTCATGGGGTTTTACTTTTATAAAATATATATATATATATTATATATATATATATATACAGATGGTGATGACAAGGAAGTTGAACGAGATATGTATGCGTTTGTTCCGTATTTTAGGGGTTCTTATGATCGTTTCGGATATGAGAAGTGGGAATATCATCTTGAAATTTTTTTAGTTATTTCTCCCTAACATCTGAGTAGAAGCGCTGCTATGCGCAAGCAAAGCTGGATGAAGATGCTTATTGGTGATGGAAAGAGAACTATAGATTCTGTCGATATTGGTTTGTCTTACAAGATATTATTCGTACTCGGTATATGCTCCACACTTTCTTTATGCATAGCAGATTGCAAAGAGCTTAGTGTTGAGTATGAGCCCGAGCTCGAGAGGCCACAACTCATCGGCCAGTCACTGATTAAGAAGATCCTAAATGGCGTGGGAAAGATTCTAAAAAGCATGGGAGCAACGGTTGTTGCAGATCTAGAGCCTTCAGTTCTTATCGAGATAAAAGTTGTTTCGGAGCTGGAATCGGAACCGGAGCCAGAGCCAAAAGTTGTTGAAGATTCAGAACCAGAGCCAGAAGTGGAAGGGCCTTTTATTGAGACTCATGTAGTTCTTCTAGCGGAGCCTACCATGAAGCTATTGTCATTTTTGTCAGCTATGAGGTTTCTCTTATCGCTGAGCTCGTCTGACGTGTACGACCCTTTTCAGATCTTTCTACGAGAGATAGTTTCACAAGAGTTTGGTGTCTTAGCATATTGGTTAGTTTTCAGTAGAATTGAGTTGCCTTGTTATGTTGCATGTATTTTGTTCGAGCTATCATCGGTTGCAGCGGTTCGTCACGGAAGCCAGTTTCACCTCCACTACCTTTATTCAGCCATGATGCATCAATGCTGATTCCTCGATTACCACCTTGGCCTAATTGAGAATCTGTGATATAGTTCAACCTCGTTATGCTTGCCTTGCTACTTATCACTATATTCATCGGAGATGAAGTTTTCAAGCTGGGGAGAATGACAGGGGGAATCGAACGGCTCATATTTAGTAGGACTTAAGATTTTATTTAAATTTAGATTTGAGTTAATATATGTTGAGATTTAGGATTATTTTGAATTAGATTTGATTAGATTTGATTTTATCAATAATTGTACGTATGGTGCACATATTGTAGATTATATATAACCATGTATTGAACTTTGAAAATGATGATTTGGTTAAAACTAATTATTTCCATGTGCAACTTTGTATTGTTTTGATTTAATCTTGATGATTGAATCGAATCAGATAGTGAAACCAAGATCCAGGTGATCCGTGATCATACCCTTTCTTTCATGTCTTGTTCTTCCCCAAATCCATCAAATACCTGCCACAAACCCTACAAGTCCTTCTGTCCCACATCAAAAACGCTATAGGAGATATGGAGAAGAGTAACGTCTGTCAATATTAAATTTGGACTCATCTTTACTGCGAGGAAATCCTTATGCGGGAAATGCAAAACCGATAAAGAGAGATAAGAAACAAGAAATGAAGAACAAATCCTGTAAATCAATATTTGCAGCACTGTCCCAAGCAATAGTGGCAAGGGAATTTCCTTAACTAATCTTGTTTTCCACCTTTTATTCTCAGCACCAATAGTGTCCTGTCACTGACACTAGGCAAGGTCTTAAGGGATATGCTGAAGAAGGATCAGAGTCCAAACAGGTCTGAAGCTTGTTGAAAGCCCTAAAACGAAAATAGTTATCAATTCCTATTTGCAGGCCAAGGATTTTCAAATTTCTATTCCTATAGCTTTTATTAAAATTCCTATTGAATTAAGAATTGTCAACATTTATTTCCTTACGATCTTAGAAACTTCAATCAAATTAAAAACCCCGTAGATTTAAGAATTGCTAATACTTATTCCTGTATGACTATATAAAAACTTCTACCATATTAAGAGTGGCTAAAATATCCCTACATAGCTCAAATAAACTGGAAGGAGGGAAGAAATGCTAATAACTTGTCATAAACCAATCTTACATATTTCAATGGTGACTGATCGTGTTCTGATGAGACACTAGTTGCTTCTAATTGCACTCAATGAATTGTTGCATCACCTGATTTTTGTTTAATTTTTCCTTTAGACTTTATATTCTTGTCCTATATTGTGGAACACTTTAGAATTATACAATAGAAGTTAGCAATCGTATAGGCTCCGCGTATGTTCAAGCCATGGCATCTTTCAGTGTGTCAAGTTCTTGAGTTCTCTGGTTGTGGCTTATATTAACCCTTTGTGGTCTTGTTGAATGGTCCTTATGATGTTGAGGTGATTCTGCCTGGCTCGGGGTTATGGGCAAAACACAATTTTGAGTCCTACCTGAAGGATGAGTTTGTGTGAAAGCGGGAGTGAATATAAAGTGCCAGTCATGTTGGTATATTGGTCAAGGATGGTGATGGATGCAGCCAACTATGCTTGTGTGTTGCCTATTGTGTTTAGAACAATTGAAATTTGTTGTACACCCTTGAATGGAGATGCATCAGAAGACTACTGTTGTTGTTGTTGTTCTTTTTTCTTATTGCTCATTCAGTCATGTTATACTATATTAACCTTAACTGTGGAAAACATTATCTTTTTTCCTTTTCGTTTTTATGTGTAATGTTGGTACATAGGATTAAACAATTGCATCCCACGCTCAACATATCCCACTCCTACATTGCATTCCTTGGATCATTGTGAGAGTTTCACTAGGCATGTTTGGTTGCAAGGAAGTGGGCGGAAGTAAGGAAATGAGGAAGTATAATTGCTCACTTCCGTACTATCCAAACACCGCAAAGGAAAATAAGAAAATCTCTTTCCTTTTTTCTTTTTCTCTTTTACATAACCATTTCCTTACTTTCAGAGTGCTACAGTTAATTTTATAATCATGTAAATCTCATTTGTAATAAGTTGTAACACAAAACAGTTGATTTTTTAATTATGTAAATCTCACTTGCATTCTAATTACAATCTATTTTTATTTTTAATTAATTTTTAATTTAATATTATTTTGCGATCAACTTTGTGGTCAACTTTTTCACTTTCACTTTCACATTACCATCCAAAATCAGAAAAGACATAACATTTTTCAAACCACACTTCCCAACAACATCCAAACACCGGAAAAATTACTAACTAATTTTCAAGTTCTAAAAGGAACTATTACCACTTCCACATTTCCTTACTTCCTCATTTCCACCCTTAACCAAACAGGCCCTAAAAGTATCTGCTACTATTAGTAGCTTATCTGCTATAGGCTAGATTAAAGCTTTTGTAGTGTCATAGTACTCTAGCTATGGAACTTGCTCCGTCCCTTGTTTTCTTATCCTTATACTATCAGTCTAGTTCCTGCAAATATATCTTCAATTTAGGAAGCTTATGAATTCTCGATGCCTATTGTGTGACTCCTAAGCCATTGTGGAAAATAACTTTGACAGATAAAATATGTGCCTAGCAAGATCCCTGGCTCTAAAGAGCCCAACCTCTTTCTAGATTTCCTTATTTTTTATTTGTTCTTACTTAATATTGTGTCCAAGCAAATCTGTTTTCCATTCTGACAAAAATACTATAGAACTAGAGGAATATAATAATATGGTTAACATGTTTCCCCTTTGAAGGAGGTAACATCCATAATCTTGAATAAAGAGTGGAAAGAATTCAATCCATCACCGCTTGGTAGAGATAAAACATAGAACCATACTTACTGTCGATGCATACCAGAACATGGGTTATCTTGCAAATGCCAAATACCAATAAGCTTCTTGATTTTTGTCAACAAGGATAACAAGTTTCAATCTGGTTGATATGAACAATTTGTTCTTTGTTAGCGCTGTTAACTACATGCTCCAAGGTGCAACATTATGCTCATCTCTTGAAAAAGAATTCAGTTTTCCTTTACTTTTGAGATATTTTCCCTTTCTTAAGTTTAGATACATAAATAAAAAGGTAGAGCTGCTAAGTTTACTTAAAAAGAGAAAACGGAATTAGCTTTTTTTAGGTGTAATACTTGTATAACCAAGAGAAGCAACATATTTTAAGGTAAATATGTGGATTGCAGTTATAGGTCAAGAAATCATGACCTGTTAGTGGTTGGGTCAGTTCATGTAAAACTCCATATAACATACAACTGTGAGCTTAACTCATTTCGTGTTCGATCTGAACAAGACCATTTTTGCTCCTAGTGACCATCCAGATATTAATCTGCCATATCGACTTACGAGCAAACGATTCAAAGTCCCAGTAGGCCATTCTAGTTTTCTTGTATAGATGTATGTCTTTAGATGGATCACATTATAGCTTACAAATGGTATTAGCATTCTTCCATCAGAGCCATATTGCATGGAATTTGACATTTACAGTAAAGACTAGCACTGATATCTTGAGAATGGGCAACCAACACATGCAAATATACATGAGTAACATAGGTTAACTTTGGTTAGGATTCGGGTCAGAAAGATTTGACCAACTTAACATGGAAATGGTTCAAATGGTTGTGTTTGTTTAAAATTGTTGGCGTAGATTACTTCTTGATTGAACCCAACCCAACTTGAACTTGGTGAGTAAATTGGCTTCTAAACTCGGACCTAATTATTTGAAGCATCAGAACCATCTTTTTTTAGATACTTCATGTGTCATCTTTCAAGGGTACATGGCAACATGCTAATTTTTAGGTTTCAAGTCCTTCATAAAGAATCTTCTCGCCTAACACACCTACACCCACATGCAACCATGCACGCAAACACCCCACCCACTATCAAAACCACGTGCACATAACCACAACTTAGGTACACAAAAGAAAAAGGGTCCACATTACTGAAAAATATCATCATTATTCCTGTCCATTCACCAAGAACAAATGTAGCTGAAATAAGAAGCGACTTAGGGGCCGTTTGTTTCGCGTAAAACTCCGTAATTCGTAAATGACTTACTACCCAGTTATAACTACGGCGTTTGTTTGGACCGTAATTCGTAAAGACTTACGTAATTCAACTAACACTCACTTGCAACCCAGTTACCACTCACTTACAGCCCAGTTACAGTTAATTTTGTGGTCATACAAATTTGTAATATTTTTTTATATTAATATTAAAAAATTTTAATATTTAACTTTTTTAATATTTATTTGCAGTAATAAAACTTTTAAAATCACCAAATAGTTAATTTTGTGGTCAACTTTTTCACTTACGACTTATACATTACGACAACCAAACACCGTAAAGTACAATACACTTTCTCACTTTACAATTTTATATTACCAACCAAACACCGTAAAATTTACATACATGTAACTCATTTACAATTGTAAAGACTTTACCAATTACAACTACGAATTACGGCCAGTTACGACAACCAAACAGGGAATGCCCTGAGTCTTCATGGAAATTGAATCTTGATAACCAGCATCACCCTGGAGCATTGCATTCATCTTTAACCAGCACATGGCTTTAAAAAATGATGGGGGTTCCCGGAGTATTAGGCTCTGCTATGCGCTATTCATGGTGCTACCGTAGAAAATACTTTATTCGAAGATGGTGATGGTGCAAATACATTCTGTGCTTTTAACCTAACTCAAGCCGAAGAGACTTATTCAATGGTCACTGCTAACCGCTTTTGGTCCCAAATCTTTGGGGTTGCTTTTTAAAGAGTGCGGCAGTATTCTAGAGGGTGGATGCGGGTGAAGGGAGGATATTGTAGCGGACATATGGAAATGTAAACGGTAATGAGGAGACTTGTGAGAAAAATGAGGTCCCCTTGCATCATGTGCTTGATTCATTATATGTAAATTTAGCATTTGACACACGATGAGATGACATTAATTATTTATCATTGTCTTTTAATTGGCAAGGAAAATCTAGTATAGAATGGTTTTAGCCAAGTGGAATTCATATGCCCCATATAAATAAGAGTGAATATATATAAAAAATCACACTTTCACAAGGGTTTATATATACTTATTGATACACTAAACCTTTATCCTACTTACTAAATTTTCTCCACACTCTACTTCCAACTTTCTAAAAAGATTTACATGATGTATGCATGAATGTAATGTATGTCGATTGGAAACTACACATTATATAGAGTGCATGAATGTGAAGTAACATTTAGATTGAGCAAAAACATACTTCCCCAAATTATTTATGAAAATAGATACAAGGTATAAAGGTCTGCATGCAAAACTTTTTATTTGGGATGGAATCGGAAAGTATGTTTGGCCTACAGAGTGAGAGATGCAGGATAGCAGCGTCGCCTTATTCAGGAGAAATGCCGGGGGGTTTTATTGGTCTCACGGTCTTTTTCTCGTGAGATCGCCGATAATCCTGTCGCCGGTTAAGTTAATTAGCAGAAGAAGAAAAAAAAATCTAGCACACAAAAGCACCATCCCTTCTCCAACTGAACAAAATCCCTCCCATTAGAATTAGAAAACCTAACATCTCCTTATATCTTTTATAGAGTGACATGAGTGTTCATGAATCACACAACTGCTTTCCTATAAATATTTCTAATGGTTGATGGAGACAGTTTCCAGCCTAATAAAGAGAACCTCATCTTCTAAAATGGAAAAAGGCTTTTGAGTGGGTGAGTGGCCTTCTAGAAGCCAAGCCCACAACCAAACCTTTTTTTTTATAGCCATCCATTCACCCAACCTCATGGAAAGAGACCTCCAAAGGTTTAAAGATAGAAAGGAGGAGAGAGAGAGAGAGATTAACATTGAGAGACAAAGGTTGTTGTATTTGTGTTGGGTGATGTCATCTGGGTACCAACCACTAACTTACCACTGCCTAATTCGTCCTTTCTTGTTTTTTGGTAGAGATGCCAGCATGGGGGAGTGGGGCCCCAGCTTTGGATCATTGGTGAGAGGCCTAAGGGAATACTTGGGTGGAGTTTTTTTTTTATTTCATTTCAATTTCTTGTTTATTTGGGGTGATGAGGGAATTTGTATCTCCACCCACACATTTGGTGGTCGAATGGGAAGAAACCCACCTCTTTCAAAGATCCTATCAACTCTTAGGGATAGTGTGCTCTTGGTGCTTGAGCAAAGAAGATGCCTCCACTTTTGGGGAAAAAGAATTCAATTGATGGACATTTTAGAGGTGCTTCCTTTGTTGGGTAGGGGTCAAATATGAACTTGTCATCAACCTCTTTAAAAGTAAGGTTGAATCATGTTCAAATTTAGCTCACTTGGCTCATTAATACACATATTTTGTGGTCTATTTGGATGTTATAATGTTACAGTGACTCACTCATTAAGGTGTTTAAGGTTTTCCGGACCCGGTAATCCAATTTTCTTCACTGGGTCTCAATGGGCTTGTGCGCGCGCGAGCACCCCCTAGTTTCTATCCCACACAATCCATCATGAAAGTGACTCCATATATAAACATTAAAGAGTTTTTTTCCCTAGCTAATGTGAGAGTAAAAGAACATTGCTTAATTTTGAAATACCCTCAAAAAAAAAACCTAACATTTTTAAGGTATGGGGGCTGGGTAGCATTGCTAACAAGAGGGTTGGTAAAGGTGGGAAATTTCTTGTGCTAATCTTTATAATAGAGAATCCATGCATCCATGCATATGACATTTGATTGAAAGAGACAATCCAACTAATAAGACCTCTCTTGGGCCTACCCATATGCTCATGAGCATCCAATCACTTGCCTGACTTTGGACATGTAACACCCATTCTCATCAATACAACCCATCCAAGGAGTCAATGGACAGATGGATTTCCCCATGTAGTCCCATACTTATTTAGTTAGAGTTGTTTTAGTTTGATGAAGTTGGATCTATCACTTCATTTATAGGTTGTTTGGTTTGATAAAGTTGGAATTATCAGTAGCTCGAACGTGTGTTTGGTTTGATGGAATGCGTCTCATTTATAACTTGTTTGGTTTGATGAAGTGGGATTGCATGTAACTCTATCATGTGTTGGTTTGATGAAATGTAACTCATCTGTAACTTGTTTGGTTAATGTAAGTTGAAATTACCAGTAGCTCGAACACGCGTTTGGTTTGAGGGAATGAAACTCATTTATAGCTTGTTTAGTTTGATGAAGTTGAAATTACCAGTTCCTCGAAAATGTGTTTGGTTTGATGGAATGCACCTCATTTAACTTGTTTGGTTTGATGAAGTTGGAACTATTAGTAACTCAACATGTATTTGGTTTGATGAAATACACTTCATGTATGGTATGTTTGGTTTGATTAAGTTGGAACAACCAGTAGCTCATGTGTTTTGTTTGATGAAGGGCGTGTTTGGTTGTAAGAAAGTGGGCGGAAGTAAGGAAATGAGAAAGTATAATTGCTCACTTTCCTATCTATCCAAATACCGGAAAAGAAAATTGAGAAAACCTCTTTTTCTTTTCTCTTTTCCTTTTTACACAATCACTTTCTCACTTCCAGGATGTTACAGTTAATTTTGTGGTCATATAAATCTCATTTGTAATAAGTTGTAACTTAAAACAGTTAATTTTGTGATCATATAAATCTCACTTGCATTCTAATTACAATCTAATTTTTATTTTTCTTAATTAATTTTTATTTGGTCTACCTGACGAATTCGAGTTGGAGATGCAATCAATTTGATTACAGTTCAAACTACAGCAAAAAGAGATCTCTCATGTTTATTTGTTTGCAGTGCGATAAAGTGGAAGATTTGGAGTGGGACAAACAATAGAATTTTCTCTGGTAAAAAAACAAATGATACAGCTTAGCTTTATTACCTGGGACTAATTCTTTTGTGATCTTTTAGCTATGAAATTTGTCCTCAAACGTTGTAGGCAAATTGTTGCAGGGAAAGGTCCTTGTGGTGTCTTGCTCATAGAGATGGTGGTGCTAGCAATGCTCATCAAGAAGAGGAGGAAGTGCAGCCTGCTGATCTTGGTGCCGGCGTCTTGTTATTAACCCGCTGAGATCTAGATAGGTTACTGGTGTGGAGACAATCTGTATTGCTTAAGTGGGGGTGGCTAATGTGCCCCGCCCCGTCCCGCGTGACCCGTTTGAGTCGCACAGGGCGGGTTGCGGGTCAACCCGAACCCTCCCCGTTTATGTGCGGGTCAAAACGAATTGACCCGTCCCGCGTAAACTGGACGAATCTGATCCGTCCCGTTTATGCAGGATGGGTCAATTCGTTTTCACCCGCCCTTAAACGGGGAAGATCTGTGTTAACTCGTAATCCGCTCTGTGCGACTCAAATAGGTGACACAGGACGGGGCGGGTTCGACCCGACTCATTAGCCATCCCGTAATGTTCTTGAAGAATTGCTTGGTTGGATGTTTTGTAAGCTTCAGTGCTTGATTTGTAATTGCCTGTTATAAGTGGTACTGATACAGTTTTGAATAATATGTCAGGCTGGGATCTCATTATGAATCCTGTCCTTTTTCTGTATATAAAAAAAAAGCTTTAAACTGAGTAGCCTCTAAAAGGCCCTTGGCGAAGATGAAAAGCCAACAACTACGCACACTTAAAATTCTCCATAAACGAATGGCCAAATACTCCTTCCGAGAGGTGAGCATAACAGTACACAGTTCTCTGCTTGGTTGTCTGCAAGTTTAAGCTGCAAGTGAGACACTATTTTACTTAGGAGCTGTTTGTCTTGCATAAAATATCGTAAAAGTTAGTTTCGTAATGACTTACAACTCAATTATGAGGTTATTTGTTTCGCCGTAAAAGATGTGAAAGTTCGTAATTCATAAATGACTTACAATTCAATTATAATTACGACGTTTGTTTGGACCGTAATTCGTAAAAGACTTCCGCAACTCAACTACCACTCACTTGTAACCTAATTATCACTCACTTACAGTCCAGTTACAGTTATTTTGTAGTCATGTAAATTTGTATTATTTTTTATGATAATATTAAAATTTTTTAGTATTTAGCATTTTTAATATTTATTTGCAATATAAAAACTTTTTAAATCATTAAATACCTTATTTTGTAGTCAACTTTTTAACTTACGACTTATACATTACGACAACTAAATACCATAAAATACAATACACTTTCTCACTTACAATTTTATATTACCAATCAAATACCGTAAAACTTACATGCATGTAACTCATTTACAATTGTAAAAGACTTTATCAATTACAACTTACGAATTACGACCAATTACGACAACCAAACAGACTCATAACTATGATATTTGTTTGGACTGTAATTTATAAAAGAGTTACGCAACTCAATTATCACTCACTTACAACTTAATTATCACTTATTTATAATTCACTTACAGTTAATTTTGTAGCCATGTAAATTTGTATTATTTTTTATATTAATATTAATTTTTTAATATTTAATATTTTTAGTATTTATTTGTAATATTTAAAATTTTTAAATCACCAAATAATTAATTTTGTGGTCAACTTTTTCACTTACGACTTACGCAAAACGACAACCAAATACCGTAAAACACAATACACTTTCTCACTTACAACTTTATGTTACTAACCAAACACTATAAAACTTACATGTAACTCATTTACAACTGTAAAAGAGTTTACAAATTACGACTTACGAATGACTATCAATTACGATAACTAAACATATCTTAAATGAGTCGTTGGAGAAAAGTTTTGAGTAAGTAAATTTTTAAGCATTCGATTGGTAAAGTGGAAGTGTTATTGAGAAAATATATTGTCGATTGTAATATTTGATATAATTGTAAAATAAAATGAGAAGTTAATTTTCTTTGTTTAGCTGTTTGCTTACAAGATCTGTTAAATATGACATAAGCAAAAATTTCATATGATTAAATTTGAAAAAGAATTTTAAGTTAATTAATATATAAATAAAAAACATTAATCTAATAATAACATCATTTTAATCTTAATAATAAAAAAATGTTATTTTAATAATAAAATTTTAATTTAATAATAAAAATTATTAACTAATAATAATAAAAAATTTGTAAATGAGTGTTCAAGTAGACTTTGAAAATCAGCCTACAAGTTGGTCACAAAATTACTTTTTGATTTGTAAGTGAAATTTGCAAACTGAAATTCAAACAAACAAAATAAAAACATCTAGGCGTGTTTGGATTCATAGAAATGGAAGGAAAATGAGAAGTGAAAAGTGAGAGTGGAAAATATGGAAGGTTTATGGGAAATTAGAATTTGTGAAAATAAGTGTTTCGATGTTCGGTTGTAATGTCAAAGTGTAAGTGGAAAAACATATTGTATTTTTCACTATTTGGTTAGTAATGCAAAAGAGTAAGTAGAAAAGTTAACTACAAAATAATATTAAATTAAATATTATTTCTGAAGTGACAATTTTGAAGTATAATTGGCTTGCAATTTGGATTTACAACACGACAAAATTTAATATATTAAGGTACAATTTATTACAAGTCAGATTTATATGATCACGAAATTAATTGTATTACCCTGAAAGTGAGAAAATAATATTATAAAAAAGATATGTAAAAGAAAAAAAAATTCTCATTTTTTATTTTCAGCTCAAAATAAAGAAATGAGTTTTCTCACTTCTCATTTCCCTCCTGCTTCCATGATTCCAATTAGTGTGTAAGTGGCCTTGGCAATCCGAATCCGGTCCCATTGCACCCAAACAAACAGCCCCCATTAAACTATAATGATCCCACCAACCAACCCACTACATACCACATGACAAAATAATGAAACAAAGCCCTCCCACGTCAACACTTTATCCTCAACCCTTTCTCTTTATTTAATGTCTATGTGATCTGGTCACTGACCCGAGAACACTTCACATGCTTCCCACGCTCCTGCGTGACAAAAGTCCTTGCCACTTCTCAGATCAGATGCTCTCTCCCTCTCTCTCAAAAATACCAAAGAAACTAACAACCATAACTCTCTCTCTCTCTCTCTCTCTCTCTCTCTCTCTCTCTCACACACACACACACACACACACACACACACCCATTGCCATTCCTTTTCAGCACCTAAGCACATGTACAGACATAAATAAACATGCAAACACCACCTACCCCCATGTGAGACTTCTCAAAAAAATTCAAGAATACTACCTCTTCTTCTTTTTTCTCTCTTTCTCCAAATCTCAACAGTACATTACATGCAAGCCTAATGAAAATTCTAAGCATTATACCCATCTTCCAATGGTCTGTAGTATCTAAACACATTTGGGTTTTGGATGGCCTGGCAGTTGCAGCTGTTCTGAAATCCTAGGTGATGGCAGAAGCAAATGGCATGGCTGTAGTTTGTTGTTGATGTGGTTGTTGTTGTTGCTGCTGCTGCTGTAGTTGTGGTTGCTGCCAATGCATTTGAAGATTGGGATGACTCTGGAGAGTGATGATAAGGGAGGCTAATGGATAGGTCGAGGTTGAGTTCTTGAAACCGATCATCGTCGACGCTGGCGGTGCAGCTGCTGCTGTGTGCCTCCTCTGCTGAGTCCTCTGGTGCTGCCTTGACGATGTTTTCTTGTAGGGTCATTGGGATGTCTTGCTTCTGTTGAGAGGCTGGGAACGGGAGAGAGACGTTGAGCGGTTTTGTGGGTCTGAGGATCGAGGCCGCGGCTGAGGAGCTTGCGCTTGATGTGCGTGTTCCAATAGTTCTTGATCTCGTTATCGGTCCGGCCTGGCAATCTGCCTGCTATGAGAGACCATCTGCACATAAAATGACCGATCTATCAGGCCATGTGCTAGATATGTTGTCACACATAACAAAATCATGTTAGCAAAGAAAAATTAAGGGTCATAGAGAAAAAAACGGTGCTTACTTGTTTCCAAGCAAGCCATGGAGTTTGATGATGAGCTCATCCTCTTCCTCTGTAAAATTCCCTCGCTTGAGGTCCGGCCGCAGATAGTTTATCCATCGAAGGCGGCAGCTCTTCCCGCATCGAAGCAAACCTGTATGTATATCACAGTCAAAGATCAGCAACATGACAAAAGTGAGAAAAGGCTGGAAGAGACTAAAAGGGGTTGGTTGCATCTAAAATTTTCATATGATGAATACCTGCAGCTTTAGGGAGAGATCTCCAGCAGCCTTCACCATGAGCCTTGATGTAAGCGATTAATCGCTGATCCTCCTCTTTAGTCCAGGCTCCCTTGTTGGTGTGAGCTTTCTCACAACATGGAGACCTGCCCATATTAGTTAGTAGATGGATGCACAAATACTTGTGTGAGAGAGAGAGAGAGAGGTTTGAATTGTTTTGCTTTGGATTTTGGATTAATGAGTGGAAGGAGAAGAGAAAGGGGTTGTGTGAGATTTATATGGGAGGCTTGTAAGCTCCCCCTTGACTCGATCCGCTTGGCACATTTGACCGAGTTGGTGCGTTGAGCGAGGCTCTAATGGTGGTTACAAGACCCGGGACCCTTGGATTTGGTAGGTAGGTACGAGTGTTCCCTGTTCCATTCCATTTCTTTACTCACTTCTCTCTTCACAACCGACATTTTTTTTACACCTTGCACTCACTCCACCTTTTAAGGATTCTAGAAACCCTAGGTTGTTTGTCTCAAAAGAAAGAAAAATATAAAAGATTAGAAAGAAACATTAGCTTAACTCTGTGTTTGTGTATGTGTGTGTACTGGACTAAGAAAGAGAATCTAATCTATTTTGGCGACCAACCCTCTTTCTCCTCCTCAATTCTCTATTTTCCATCCTTCCCTCCTCTTCAGTTGGCTTTTCTTTTCTTCCTTTCTTTATTCCTCATCAGTGCTGGAAATTCTCTTGACCATGGAAGCAATCTATCTAATAATGTGGTGAAAAAAAAAATATTCTCATGGGAGTCCAAAGCATATGTTGGCATTTTGTGGAATATGTTTGCTTCTTATTCCCTTCACTTATCTTTCTGTGTTGGTGGTTATGGAAATTTTTGTGCCTGGATTATGTTTTCCACAAATAATTTATCGAAGCAAGTCATTGTACCTCTAGAAGTCGAAAATTGTCCCAATTATATGATAATCGTCGTGTTACAGCCGTCGCCGTGGATGCTACGTATTCTATGTAATGCTGATGTGATTGTGGGTATATTATACATGAGGATTGGATGAACTACCCTTTTCTTGCATCTTTATATTTATTTGTTAGCATAAACAACACAGGTTATGCAGGGGGCAGGTCGAATTGTTGTTACCATGCATCATCCTAAATAGGGACAGTTTCAATAAACATGAGACATGCTTCTATTAAAATAAAAAAATTGTCAATATTGTGGGGTAAAAGTGTGAAAGATAACCCAAAAGATCAGTCTGCTACGGCATTCGTTGATGGTTAGTCGTGGATTATGGGCTTGCTTACCATAAAGTAATTGTTTTTAACTTATATATCTGATTAAAACTTTCTGATTGTTCTACTTAGAATTTAAATTATGTGGTCACCTTAATTCTTATGCAGGTGACACATACCTAATTACAACAAGAAGCACCGCATCATTTTCCATGGATTTCCATTAACGTTTTATGCATTCTTTGGAATAGCCAAGAGCCTAACTGGGGACATATGTCTTTATTTTAGTAGTTTACAATGAAATTGAAATAAGAATACAAGATTATTAGCCCAAATTTGACTCTTATATTATTATTTTTTTCTTCTTTCTGTTTGACCTTTCGATGTAAATACCTGTTGACCTTGCATACTTTCCTAGCTTTTGCTGTTCATATCTGACCTAAAACCTCCTCCAAGTGTAGAATGGCACATTTAGGGCGTGTTTGTTTCGCCGCAAAACGCAAATCGTAAAATTTTTTTTTCCATTTTCCGCCGTTTGTTTCGCTGAAAAACAAGTTGCAAAATGCAACTCTTCTTTTTCCATTTGCAATTGCTACAGTTAAATTTGTGGTCATGTGAATCTCATTTTTACACTCATATTTTCTCACTTGCAGTTGCTACAGTTAATTTTGTGGTCATGTAACTCTCACTTGTAGTACACTTACAGTTTAAAACAGTTACTTGATAATCAATATATAATTTAATATTATTAAATATTTAATATTTTAAATAGTGTTCAATTTCTTATTTAATTATTTAATTATTTTATATTTTTAATCTTTATTTTTTTATTGTTTTTAATATTATTTTAATATTTAATATTTTACTATTTTAATTTAATATTTTTTAATACTTTATTATTTTATTAATACTTATTCCATTTTTTATTATTTTATTTAGAGTTAATATTTTATTAATATAACAATATTATACTTTACTATATATTTAATTATTTATTTTTTAATATAATATCATAATATATTTTATTATTATATTAATATTTATTATGTTAATATGTAATAATAATTCAGTATAATAATACTATAATGATAATTTATTATTAAATTATAATTATATTTTACTTTGTTAATTTTATATTTCTATAATATTACAATAATATTATAATAAAATTTATATTATAATAATTTTTAAGTATTTTTAATATTATAATATTATAACTATATTTTATTATTTTTGTAAGATTTTTTAATATTTATATTTCATTAGTATTCTTAAAATTTTATTAATGTTCTTTAGATTTTCTTAAAATTTTATATTATTTATTTAGTTAATATTTTAGTAATATTTTACTATTTATATTAATATTTTATTAATATTATTTTTATAAATAAAATATTAAGAATATTAATTTTTTATCTCAAATTTATTAATACAATTTAATTTGAATAGTAGATTTAATTTAATAGTATTTATAATATTTAAATCACTGCTACAGTTAATTTTGTGGTCAACTTTTCCACTTACACTTTTACATTACCAATCAAACACCGTAAAACACAATATACTTTATCATTTACATTTTCACTTTATCAACCAAACACCGTAAAACACAATATACTTTTCCATTTACACTTCACTTTATCAACCAAATACCGTAAAACACAATATATTTTCTTTGCTACAGTTCACTTTTTCCATTCTCATTTTACGACTTACGACTTGCGACGTTTTGCAACGAAACAAACAGGCCCTTACTCTGACCACTGGTTAGTTTAACGTGAGATTAATATGCAATTTTAAGCAAAAATATATATATATAAACTGCTATTGTTCTATTGTGATTGTTCTCATAATGAGATTATTTTTTTTCCTGTACTTTTGAGAACAAATTGTGCCACTGGCAATATTTTTCAACTGCAGCAACCTGTGATGATTTATTACTGCAATATATATTTCCAGTAACATCTGGGGCCCACACATGACACAAGATACTAAAAGAGAAAGAGAGAGAACAATCTGCTGGTGGAGTAATGAGATTCATCATTCATGGCTTTTGGCTACTTCACATGCTGCTGCTGCTGCTGCTCCAAACTGTTTGGTACATACAGTATGTACTTCAATAAATGCCCAGCTACAGCACTCTCATCTATATCCACCTAAACATCTATCTACATAACTTTAGGGCTACTTTGATCAGGGACAAGCAACCAAGTGCCCCGTGACCTTAGCCAAAGATCACACGTGTGTGATGCAAGGGGACCTCAAATGGTGGGCTGAGAGGGAGTCAAGATGGCTGGCCAAAGAAGAGGAATTTGGAGTGCTGGAATTGTCTGAGATGAGAGAGATCACAGGCTTAAAATAAGATGATATGTGTAATGATTCGAGAATTTTTCTTAAGTGGGTAAGATTAATCACCCGAAGGGGTCTTTTTATTTTTCATTTCTAACTGTGTTCTTAGAATTTACATGAAGGAATAGATTGTTTTGACCAGGAAGGAATCTCTTTAAAACAAACAGCAATATTTTTAGTAATTTGGTTGATTTTTTTCCTGTGATGAGGCTACTTCATACTTGTGTGCAAATTATGTGAGAGAGAAGTTAAACTCCTGTGAGCATGTGGGTAGGTAAACAAAACAAAGTTCATGGCAAGTTGAGCCGCAAACAGTAAAGAGAGTAAATGCCTCATATCTTTCACTGGCATTTTGTCTGCAAAGAGATCTGCCATCGCAGGCCACTGTAAGCTCTGTGTAGGACTTTTGTCCGGAGCAATTTGATGAAAGACACTGAAGCTTTATTCCGAGAGAGAGAGAGAGAGAGAGAGAGAGAGCTGTGACTACTATTCTCTTCTCTCTCTGTCTTTCCACTTTTGAGTTTTGAGCTCCTCTTGCCCAAAACAGTGCCCTCGTCCCTACAACTACAAAATGTGCTGTAGTGTGGGGCTAGAAGAAACAAAGATGGCAAAAGCCTACCTACCCACTAACCTCATGGCCTCACTCACTCACCTCAACCCAAGTGTACGCACACCATCTCTACATTAGTATAAAGCTTGGCAGTTGGGTGATTCACTACTGACTTCCTTCTAGATGGAAGTGGGTAGATGGGTTTCTCATGCTTTATTGATTTATTTTGAAATCTAATGTACGCATTCATCATAGCATCAGATAATGTACACAAATTATACGATTTGATCATTCATAATACATATTATTTTGATATAAATATGTTTCTGAGTTCATTAGAATTATTATATATCATTGATATTTTTGAAACCCCCTCTATATGGGTATAACTTGTTAGAATTATGACTGGAATGCGTTGTGAAGGTAGATGAAACTTCAGATATCAAAGATAGATGTGCACAAGGAACTGTGTACAATATTAGTCAACTTACACTTAGTATAGTCGAACTAATGATAAGAATTAGTCGATTTATACATTGGTAAAGTCGACTGATATTAGAAACAGAGTATAAGGGTCTCGGATTTTGACAAATTAGTCGACTTATACTTATATATAGTCGACTAATAGACATGATTAGTCAACTTATACATTGGTATAGTCGACTAATATCAGGTCTGGTTGTTTTCTTTTTTGAATCGGTTTTCAATTTTGAGTTGGATTCGAGTTTTCTTTCTTCTGAGACGATGATTGTTCATATTGATAGAGTTTTATAGGACTAGGGGAGTCCTATGCTCTATAAATAAATCCTGAGAGTTAGCGTTCAATGTAACACAATAAAAAAAAAGAGAGTCGTGTGAGAAACTTTAACCATAATGGTTCGTTGTTTTAGGCGGCCATCAAAGAGTTTGTAATCTTCTTAAGAAGAGGTGTAAATGTTTCTTATTATACTCTTCCAAAGTCTAATAAAGTTTCTCCCCCTTCTTTCGTGGACGTACACACGATTTGTTTGATCGGTGCAACCACATTAAATTTTGTGTTGATTTTCTATGCTTCAGAATATCTTTTTTCTTCTCTTTTTCTTTTCGTTGCTCGTTGATCCTGTGTTGCTTCCGCTGTGCCGCCCCAGCGATTAGTCATGGGTGTAGTCCGTTTCACAACAATTAGTATCATAACATACAGATTGTTATCCCTAACATGACCGTGGTAAAACTCTATGATTAAGCATTATGGTGAGCAACAATAGTAATATGTGTCTTCTTGAAAAGTTCACGCACTGGACATTATAAATTATATCTAGGGGGAGTGGATTTTGCTAATGTGCTACAGTTGTAATTGTTCTGTGATCATGGTTGGTGATTAGTCAGTTTTTAGTTTGGGGACACTTTGTATTAGAATTTACCACTGATGACTCTTTTGTTTCATGCCTAATTAAGTTTACCTCCAACTTATTTGTCCCTTGCTCCCTCTTTCACCTTTCTTGCATCTTAAACATTTTATAGGCAAGCTTGTATCTGTAACATTACAGCTGCACACATCATATCAATCATTTTTCTTGTCATTTTTCCTACCAAAGTTTACTATTCTGAGAAACCTTGAAATCAGCATTAGAGGCATTAGAAATGTTGAAGGTTTATTAAGCTTTTTATACCTTTTCATATGCAACTCATCTGTGATTCTAAGAGCCTAGGCATAGTAACCTGAATTGAGGAGAGCTGAAAAAGGCATTTGAATGTGATTGAGATGTCACAAATCAAAGAACTTTCTCCCCTATTTTGAAGAAGGGGGTGAGAAATGACCACTCTTTTTTCCATGTAATTATGCTACTAATATTATACTAGATTGTACTCCTATTAGATTGACAAGTGGGCCACATTTATGAGAATAGACCCCGCATGTTAGTCTAATAGTAATATAATATAATATAAAATTAATAGTATAATAAGCATTACTCTTCTCCATCCAAGACAAAAACACTTCTATAATTCTATGATTATGATTATGGTTATGATCACAAGTTGTTGCTTAAGTTAGGATGTGATTTGGCAACCAACCCTAGATTCACCCCATTTTGCTGAACCTTATAATATGACATATAAGTTGAAGCTCCTCATTCTATTCTTTTCCTTTGTTTTTTAATGTCAAAGTAAAGGGCATGAGGCTCAAAGGTAGTGAGCTTTACTGGAAACATGCTCCTTGTTTATAGCATCTCAAGGAATACAAGACAATCGATCACAAAATGAGAGTGCAAACAAACCAAAAGCTGACTTGATGAAAATCCCTAACCGTTATGATTATATTATATCCACCATTACTCCAAAAGCCTCCATATTACATGCATCATCACATTCTAATCTGTGTCTAAACCAATGACCAACCATCGTACTAGTCGGTAAAGAACAAGCAATAGAAAAATTTATCACATCTCTATGACTTTTTCTGTTTTCTGAAATACACCTAGAGGGGGGTGAATAGGTGAAAGTGCTAATCTAGTGAACTTAATGCAAACTAAGTGTGCTAAATGCGGAAGCTAAAACAATCTTATAAGAACACTTAGTACAATCCAACAAGTGTTGCCGAATTCCCCTTGCGAGGCTCTGGACAAGCACCTCTTGATTCCCCTTGAATGGGTTGAGGTTGCTATATGAAGCTCTTGTTGGATGAGTATAAGTGTTGCACACACACAAGCAATCCAAACATATACAATATATAACAATATGAATAATATGCAAGGTGCAAATGCAAGCAAGTATGAATATGCTCAATCCCACGCAAAAATATATGATGCAATGAAAGAATGATGCTTGCACAAATGTAAAAAGAGTAGAGTTGAGAGAAATTGGATCAAACGCAAAGACCAAGATGTGTTTCGAGGTTCGAGCCCCTAGCTCTACATCCCCGCCTACACCACCGTGTAGGATTTCCCAATCCACTATAGGAGTACCAAACTCCTCTCTCAACCTTACAATGCCACCGAGGCAATACAACACACAATCCACCTCTATCAAGAGGGATACGGCCCGTAGCCAACCACAACACACACCTCTACCTAAGAGGTATAAGGCCCGTAGCCAACAACAAACACTACCTCTACCGAAGAGGCTCACACACCAATACCACTCCGATCACCTCTACCGAAGAGGGATTCACAAATTAAGGAGGGTTTACAACTCAAGAGGTGTACAACTACAACCTCAAACACTTCTCTTTTCTTTCTCTTTTCTTTTCTCTTTTCTTTTCCACAAAAACAAAATCCTAATAGTTTAGGATAGAAGATAGCTCAAGTGTGGAAACTATGTGTTTTTGGAAAACAAGCAACAAAGAAAACACTTGGGAAATTCTTGTAAAAGATGGAGAATGAAAACCAATACAAATATCCCAAATTCCTATTTCTTTGATTTTTCCAAAAACCCAAACAATAAAGATTAGAAGTTTAAAGCACAATAACTATTTTGAAAACTCTTTAAAAACACTTCAGAAACTGCAATTTTTCCCTTATAAAAACCTTGGCCAAAATCCCAAATGAATGGGGTTTATATAGGCCAAAACAGAAAACTAGCCGTTAGGCTGATGTGGCATTTTTGACAGCCACCGGTCGACCGGCCCGGTCGACCGCCAACGGTCGAAATTATGACCGTTGGGAGATTCGGTCGACTGCCAGTCGACCGACCAACAGAAGGAAACACAGTTTCCTTCTATCGGTCGACCGACCCAGTCGACCGACAAGATACAGAGAGCAGACTCTCTATATCGGTCGACTGGGTCCATGTCCCGGTCGACCGACGGACATGCACAGCCTGTGCATGTCCCGGCAGAGCAGCCGGTCGACTGCCGGTCGACCGGTCTGCCTGGAAAACTGTTTATCTGGGCAGAATTTGAGATAGAAAATTTTGTAAAAAATATTTTAACACTTGTAAAAATTCCACAAAAATATGTTTTATCATTTTACTTGATAACTAAACTTGTGCTAAAAATTTCAAGACATATATCAAACATATCAATTCATTTTTGTGTCTTGCCAATTTTATCAAAAATAAAACTTGTATTTTTATCAAACTAGATTTTTCCAAAACATGAATAGGAATGTCAAAATAAGTTTGTCTATAAGTTAAGCATGTATGTATAACTAGAAAACATCTACTATACATATTAATCATGAAAACTTGTTTTGATCAAACTATTCATGAAATCAATATCAAAAACCAAACCACGTGTATTTTGTGCACTTGAGCATATCAACTAAACTAAGCTTTAACAAATGGATCTAAAACTCAAAACTAAACCTATGGATACCTAAGTCTTCTTGACGATCTTCATCTTCAAGTAGACTAGCTCCCAAACGCGATCCACCGAGTGCAAAGGTATGATCTTTAAGCTTTGGCACCGGAATCACCATGATAAGCTTCCAAACATCTTGTTGAAGCTAATCACCAACACTAATAACCTGCTAATGATCTGAAACTTAGAAACACAAGAATATTAGTAAATATAACTACATGAGTTGATCATCATCAAAACTAGAGTGGAAGGCCTTTGGGCCAACAATCTCCCCTTTTTGATGATGACAAAACTCATGGAGTTATATATGCATGGATTAAAGTTAAGCTTCAAAGAAGCTCCCCCTCAACTCATGCATAAACAAATAACAATAATATGCAATGCATGACAATGCATATAAACATGGTACTCTAGATATCAATGGAATATTCAACATACAATATGTTCTAGATACCAATTAAGCAAAGAAGACATGCATATATTATAAACAAAAACACAAATTCTTCTCCCCCTTTTTGTCAATCATCAACAAAGGGGTAAGAGCAAAATCAAAACATATTCTTAAAACAAAAATGTTCTTAATTCTTAAAACAAATACATGCATACAAAGACATGCATATAAGCTACAAAAATCTTCTCCCCCTTTTTGTCCTAATCAAGGAACCAATAAAGGGTTAAAAAAAAACATAAAAACAAATTTCTCCCCTTTTTGTCAAAAACAAAAAGATCAAGAAGGGGTAATCCAAAACAAATATGATACCAATTCAAGATATGACAATAAGGTGCATATTGATACCAAATGAAATAAACAAGGATGAATAAATGTTATATGCTATATATATTCATGAAGAGGAAGACGCTAAGTTAGCTTCCCTACACATATGCATTACATGAAGGAGGAATGTGAAGCCCTAATTCACATAACACACATTATGTAATGAATAAGAGGAGATGTGAAGCTCCCCCTACACACGTGTACCATATAAAGAAAAGATGTTAAGCTTTTCAATACACAATACACTCAACATGAATTTATATACATATAGGCAATGTAAATCAAAAGTATATCTATTTTTCTTAAACAAAATCTTGAGATACCAATTAACAATACTCAACATAAACATCTTGATATCTTTAAGAGAAATATGTTCTTTTAACCATATGAAAGTAATTGAAAGTAATTTTAACATAAAGCAAGGGAGTGGGAATCAAATTTTCTCCCCCTTTATGAAATACCAACTAAACATATGCATAAGCTTATTTTAAGATACAAATTGAAAACAATCAATCATTAGAAATTTTCAAGCTTAGCATTAAGATGTATATGTATGAAAGTAATAGATACCAATTGAAATTGATACCATAGGATAGAAAGCATACATACATACATAAAACATATATGAGTATACAAGAAGGATCAAAAATTGATACCAATTGAAATATGTTCAAAGATACCAATTTAAAGAATAAGGTCAAGTGTATCTCATATTATCACAATAAGGAATACGAACAAGTTAAATGAAAAGTTTTGTTAACTAGTACGAAATCCTTCAAGCAAGAATAAATACAAGTCATTTTTCATAAAAATGAAATCCACATGATAATCAACACTCTATTCAATTAAGTATGAAAAGGTCTCATGAAAACAAAGCATGACCAATTAATAGGTGTGAGTGTACAAGTAAAGTGTGGAGATCACAATCATGAAAAATTGTTCAATTAAGTTCAAATATTCCTTAAAACAAGAAATCATCAAATATTTAATCTTCTAGATATATGTATGTCTGATACAAGCTAAAGTATACATACATATCCAAAATACAAACGAGTCCACAAGTATATATGTATGAAGGCACGTGGCTCAAAAGGATGTATATGTATAAGATTAGTTTGAACTAGGTAGACATATACATGAAGTCAAATATAAACACATGAAAAACATGAAAATCTCAATTTTCATTTAAAATCAAATTCATTTCAAGGTATATGTATGATTTGTCAAACAATAAGTATACATACATATCCCTAAACACAATTGAGTCCATAATAGATATTTGCATGAGGGGCAAATGACTCAAGGGGTATACATGTATATCTTAATGTTTTGGCAAAATAAACATATACATGAAATAAAAACTCTTATAAATTCAAAAATATGAATACAAGTCTAAAATGTATGAATCATCAAAACTAGACTATATTCACACATCTAATGGGAACAACCAAGCATTCAATCCAAAACATATATAGATTTGTTTGTAGCCCATTCTATGTGCAAGTATAAATCCTAGTCTTAATGAGAACTAACATCTAAACATGTAATCAAATCATTAAGTACAATACAAACACGAATATCATTTTGCTAAAACAAAACACGTAAATTCATCAAAATTCTTTTATTTTGTGAACCAACTTCTAGGTATATGTATGATCCATCCAAATCTAACGATATACATACATATCCCAACTATAAACGAGTCTATTAAAAATATTTGCATTGAAGGCAAAAGACTCATGGGTATACATGTATATTTATTAGGTTTGAATTTAAAATACATATACATGAAGTAGAATCATAAAAATAGGTATGACAAGTATAAACAAAGAAATCATCAAAACTAGCCTATACTTGTGCACATAGTGGGTACAAATGAGCATGAAGAGCAAAACATATATAAGTCAATTTGTTCTCACTAAGTGTACATGTATACATGCAAGTTTTGATAAAATCTACATTTAAACATGTATATACCACATGAAGCACAAAACACATATAAAACAACATGATACAACTAAAACATGAAACAAACGTTCATATGATCAATATGTATATGCATATGCATTAGATCTAGGATATACATATTAGATCAAAAGAGAGATCACACAAATATAAATCTACATTGAGCATGGGTGTCTCTAAACAACTAAGCATGTATATCACTAATCTAATGAACATGATATAACATAGTGAACATTAAACAATGACATGCTATAACACAAATGATATGAACATGTAATCAATGAACAATTAAAACATGTTATAATCATAAATAGGGAGTTAGGAATTGTTACCAAAAGCCTAGAAGGCAACCTTCCTTGTCTCCTAAACATGGTGGTCCTTTCCACCTAATCATCCCTTGAAAGTGATGCATCCAATTGATTTCCTTTAAGTACGGAACGCATCCACTCCAAGGTGCCATCACTCTCACGTCATGTGAGAGTCCACACCTACATCAAAAATTGGAGGGGTGGTCTTTGGTACCCATTGTCTTTTGGGTCCATGGGAGTTAGTCTCATCTCTAACCCAAACAAATTTCTTTTTATTTGCTAAATTATTGACATGTAATCTATCAAAGCAAAATTTAGCAAGATGGCCTTTTCGACCACAATGTGTACAAGTGTACACATGAGCATACGTGTGATGGTGTCCGTGAGGAGCATGTGTATGCCTTGGAGGGAGTGCATGCATAAAAGATGGAACTTGTTTCTTTCGAAGCAAAGTTTCCAATCGTGTATGGTTCATGGCACATTGGCTCATAGTGGAGCCCAAACAATCTACCTTCTTCTTAAGCATACAAATATCATCATTAATCTTAGAAGAAGAGGTACATGCATTAGGTAGTCTAGATGATGAGGCTACACTAGCATGGCAAACATGAGAAGACATATCATTTTTCAAAGAATTATTTTTACTTAAACAAATTTCTAATTCTTTTGAAATGAACACAATTTCTCTTTTCAAAGAATCATTTTCTTTTAAAACAAATTCTACCTTTGAAGATAAAATATCATTGTTTTTTAAAACCTCATTGCAATCATTTTTAGATTTTAAAAGGTTATTTTCTTTAAGTGTAAGTTCTAATTGAGATCTCAATGAATCCCTTTCATTATAGACCTCAACCTTCTCTTGCAAAACAATATCAAGTCTAGTATGCAAATCCTTATTTTCTTTTTCAATTCCTAGACTTTTCTTTTTCAAAATTTTATAATTTTCTATCAATTTTTCACAAACTATAGAAAGTTCTTCATTTAAGGCATGGGGATCAACAATATCATCACATGAAGAACAAGCATCATCACTATCTAGGTGGGATTCCGAATGTACCTCAAGGGAGTCATTCCCTTGGACCATGAAACATTGTGGTTCGGATTCTCCACTAGATTCCTCTTCTTGGATTTGTTCTTGAAGCTCGGAGGTGGTGGTTGTGGTTGTCAATTTGTTCCACACTACAAAAGCGGAATCAATATTAGAAACATGTAAAAGATAATCTTTAGGCAATGTGCTTCTAATAGCCTCTAGGGCTTGTGCATTGGCCCTTATATGAATGAGGTTACCAAGATAGCATTTCTTGGTAGCCGCAAGGAAAGTATGTAAACCTAGGGTTTGTAGGTAAATGGACATCCTAGTCTTCCAAACAAGAATGTTGGAAGGGTCATAGCTAGGAGGGGTCATGAAGTCCATGGTAAACTAAATGTATGCAAACAAATATTATGCAAACAAGATTAGCAAGCAAATGGATCACTCCTAGGATGTTAAGCCTAATATCAGGAGCACTAGCTCTGATACCAATTGAAATACACCTAGAGGGGGGGTGAATAGGTGAAAGTGCTAATCTAGTGAACTTAATGCAAACTAAGTGTGCTAAATGCGGAAGCTAAAACAATCTTATAAGAACACTTAGTACAATCCAACAAGTGTTGCCGAATTCCCCTTGCGAGGCTCTGGACAAGCACCTCTTGATTCCCCTTGAATGGGTTGAGGTTGCTATATGAAGCTCTTGTTGGATGAGTATAAGTGTTGCACACACACAAGCAATCCAAACATATACAATATATAACAATATGAATAATATGCAAGGTGCAAATGCAAGCAAGTATGAATATGCTCAATCCCACGCAAAAATATATGATGCAATGAAAGAATGATGCTTGCACAAATGTAAAAAGAGTAGAGTTGAGAGAAATTGGATCAAACGCAAAGACCAAGATGTGTTTCGAGGTTCGAGCCCCTAGCTCTACATCCCCGCCTACACCACCGTGTAGGATTTCCCAATCCACTATAGGAGTACCAAACTCCTCTCTCAACCTTACAATGCCACCGAGGCAATACAACACACAATCCACCTCTATCAAGAGGGATACGGCCCGTAGCCAACCACAACACACACCTCTACCTAAGAGGTATAAGGCCCGTAGCCAACAACAAACACTACCTCTACCGAAGAGGCTCACACACCAATACCACTCCGATCACCTCTACCGAAGAGGGATTCACAAATTAAGGAGGGTTTACAACTCAAGAGGTGTACAACTACAACCTCAAACACTTCTCTTTTCTTTCTCTTTTCTTTTCTCTTTTCTTTTCCACAAAAACAAAAATCCTAATAGTTTAGGATAGAAGATAGCTCAAGTGTGGAAACTATGTGTTTTTGGAAAACAAGCAACAAAGAAAACACTTGGGAAATTCTTGTAAAAGATGGAGAATGAAAACCAATACAAATATCCCAAATTCCTATTTCTTTGATTTTTCCAAAAACCCAAAACAATAAAGATTAGAAGTTTAAAGCACAATAACTATTTTGAAAACTCTTTAAAAACACTTCAGAAACTGCAATTTTTCCCTTATAAAAACCTTGGCCAAAATCCCAAATGAATGGGGTTTATATAGGCCAAAACAGAAAACTAGCCGTTAGGCTGATGTGGCATTTTTGACAGCCACCGGTCGACCGGCCCGGTCGACCGCCAACGGTCGAAATTATGACCGTTGGGAGATTCGGTCGACTGCCAGTCGACCGACCAACAGAAGGAAACACAGTTTCCTTCTATCGGTCGACCGACCCAGTCGACCGACAAGATACAGAGAGCAGACTCTCTATATCGGTCGACTGGGTCCATGTCCCGGTCGACCGACGGACATGCACAGCCTGTGCATGTCCCGGCAGAGCAGCCGGTCGACTGCCGGTCGACCGGTCTGCCTGGAAAACTGTTTATCTGGGCAGAATTTGAGATAGAAAATTTTGTAAAAAATATTTTAACACTTGTAAAAATTCCACAAAAAATATGTTTTATCATTTTACTTGATAACTAAACTTGTGATAAAAATTTCAAGACATATATCAAACATATCAATTCATTTTTGTGTCTTGCCAATTTTATCAAAAATAAAACTTGTATTTTTATCAAACTAGATTTTTCCAAAACATGAATAGGAATGTCAAAATAAGTTTGTCTATAAGTTAAGCATGTATGTATAACTAGAAAACATCTACTATACATATTAATCATGAAAACTTGTTTTGATCAAACTATTCATGAAATCAATATCAAAAACCAAACCACGTGTATTTTGTGCACTTGAGCATATCAACTAAACTAAGCTTTAACAAATGGATCTAAAACTCAAAACTAAACCTATGGATACCTAAGTCTTCTTGACGATCTTCATCTTCAAGTAGACTAGCTCCCAAACGCGATCCACCGAGTGCAAAGGTATGATCTTTAAGCTTTGGCACCGGAATCACCATGATAAGCTTCCAAACATCTTGTTGAAGCTAATCACCAACACTAATAACCTGCTAATGATCTGAAACTTAGAAACACAAGAATATTAGTAAATATAACTACATGAGTTGATCATCATCAAAACTAGAGTGGAAGGCCTTTGGGCCAACATTTTCAACAATCGAAAATCACCGAAGAGTATAAACCATAAACTAATGATCTGAGTATCACTGCTCATCAAAAAAATATCAAAATTATAGGTAAAAAGTGTTGGCCCAAAGGCCCATCACTCTAGTTTTGATGATGATCAACTCATGAAGTTATAGTACTAATGATCTTGTGTTTAATTAGTGTCAGATTTATGATCAAGATCTTAGTTGGTGTGGAGCTTTAACAAAGGATTTTAAGACAAGTTTTGGAGGTAGCACCTGTTGATTCACGAGCCTATGCATCAAGACCACATCAAGTACTCAAGAAGAGTCGAGCTCGTTGGATTGCTTTTGGACCAAGTCAAGATGATGAGAAGACTTCAAGGGAAGACTTCAAGATCAAGACTTGTGTCTAGGTATAAGATTTTTATTTTTAGATAAAATGTAAAGGATAGAATAGTTGGTGGATTGCTCAAGTATATATCACACACACACACTCTTGATTTAGTTGTCTTTTCATAAAAGAATTTTCAGATTTAGAAAAGACTTTCATTTTGGAAAAATACTTTTTGGTTTTTGGAATTTCTTATATGCATGTCTTTTATCCAAAACCATATTTAGAGCTTAATGCCAAGACATAGATATTTCATCTTAATTGTGTAGTGGATCATATCCATACACACTATGCTTTAATGAATTCAAAATATCTTGTTTTTGTATCATGAAGAAGTTTGGAAAACAAGTTTTGGAAAAATACTAGTTTTCAATTAAGCCAATATTTCCAACTTACAAAAATAGTCCAAATCTTTTATAACATGCCTTGATTTTGTGCAAGTATGTTTGTTTATCAAAGTATATTAGTAAAACTATTTTTGTAGATTTTTATGTATTTTATGGGATTTTTATGTGAGCCAAAAGACCAAGTTTTAGTCCCAGATTTTCTGTTCCAAGCTTCAGCCAAGTCGACTAGTCGACCTACCAAGTCGACTAGGGCTGAAGTCGATCGACCGGCTCGGTCGACCGACGTGCACGACGTGCACACCTTGACCTGGCAGATGGCCGGTCGACCCACCCAGTCGACCGGAACTGAGAGCAGTGCTCTCTGTTCTTTTCGGTCGACCGGGCGGTCGACGGAGGCTCCAACGGTCGGATTTTTGACCGTTGCCGGCCGACCGGACGGTCGACCGACAGGTCTGACAGAACCCCAACGGCTAGTTTTCCAGACTCTATAAATTTGGGGGTTTGGGCATTGTTTTTCACCAAGATTTCTAGTGGACTTTGAGCCAGTTTTTCCCACTCCATTAAAAGAGTTTTCTCCACTAAATTGAGAGCTAATACTTCCAATCAAAAGGGAAGATTTTATCAAGAGTGTTTAAAGTGATTCTTTGAGTTTTCCTCCGCCATTCTCTTCCTTATTTTTCTCACACAAACACTTGAGCATCCATTTATTATTCATTCTATAGGAGTGTTGTAGTGAGAGTTTTATTGGTGATCAAAGTGTTTAGATCACCAAGAGATCTTTTCTTGTTCTTTAAGGAAACGGGCAAGTGTGCTCGTAGTGGTTTAGAGTTCGGTTGTAAACTCTTGGTTTGAGGTGCGGCCTCGGCAAGCTTGTGGGGCTTGCGTGTGTACGGGACTAGGGAGTCCGAGGAATTGTAGGTGTTGCGGCACCAAGGAGAGATCCATTGGGATCGTGCATAGTGGAAATCTTTCGTGTGTCGAAGGCGGGGATGTAGAGCAAGTGTGCTCGAACCTCGAAACAAATTCTTTGTGTTTGCGATTGCTCTCTCTCTCTCTCTGTCTCTTTTATATCTTACATGCTATTACTTGTCTTTATTTTTACATGCTAGATATTCATTGTGCTTAATTGATATACTTGCTTGGGATTGTTTGCTAACACTTGTATTTAACCAAGAGAGCCAACGCGGCACCTCAACCCATTCAAGGAGAATCTAGAGGAGTTTGTCCAGAGCCCTTCACGGGGAATTCGGCAACACTCTTGTGTTATACGTGGTGTTTAGTGTAAAAGTTTTATTTGGTCATAATTGTTTTTAGCTTCCGTATTATTTGGCATTAAGTGACCATTAGATTAGCCATCACCTATTCACCCCCCCCCCTCTAGATGAACTTACAAAAAAGTAGATTAAAAATTTAAGATCACATTAGGGTCTAATTTGATGATTATCATTGCCCAAGTTAGATTCATAACTTGAACAAGGTGGACCCAAAGCATGTGACAATATCTAGAAGAAGGCTCATACCAACTTCACTGTTTTGTTTTTATTTTCAAAGACAAGCTACTACAAGCATTAGGCCTGGAGCCTAACATAGGACACACACTAAGCAATCCAACCAAAAGAGCCTCTCCCACCTCATTCATCATTATCTGCCAACCAAATGAACACACACTGAACAGTTCCACCAGCCATTGGGCAAAACCCTAATTTTATTCAATGCAGCAGCACAAGGACACTGGTGCTGATGCCCATCATCTCATGGCTGGGACCATTTCAAGAATCTGGGCCAACCTCAACAGTCCAAAATAGATGCACCACAAATTCTTGGCAATCTGACATACTAGATAAATTGTTACATTTGAGATCATGGAAAACTTAGAATATGTTGGTTACACCAAACTATTAGCTGAAACTAATTTTTTTGTTATGTATGCTTGAGATTAGGTGGAGTGTATATGGTTTTTGCTATACTTGGGAGAGAAGTTGGATGTGATCTAACTTTGATATTCTGATGACTTGTTTGGAAACTGATTCTCTCGGTGTGTTTTTTTTTTCTTGGAATCATTCTTAATTAGATGTATACAGCTTGGTGTAATTAAAATATCGTTATGTTTTTATTAAATTTGGGTGGTCCCTCCACCCTCCCACAGTGAAGGAGAGAGAGTTTTCCTAACAATATTGGAAGTATAATTTGAACTTATGACGTCCTTAACAAAAACTAATGTCCTTCTAACTTCTCTCCATTTCTTCTTACATTAATATCACCTGTGTTACAGTGATTTTTGTGTTTCTATACATGTCATGATGCATGAGTAAAATAATGTTGTAGACCAAATTTATTAATATACGAGTAATTTCTGTGTGCTCTTGTTTTGATCTTGATTTCTAAACTTTTCTGTAGAAAGAGGTTACTGTGACATTGAGCACCCACCTAATCTCTTAGACATGTGATATGTAGAGGTTTATGGACTTGTTAGAATAGCCGCTTAGAGCATCTCCAAAGAGACCGTCTATCTTCCATCGTTCTCTATTTTGGGGAGCAAAATCAATAAATTGAGCTTCAATATTACTCCCTATATGACTCTATTTTTAGGAGTTAGCCCCAAGCTCTTCGAACATAGAGAGCCGCACAGACTCTCTAAACTATATTTATTATTATTTTAATCTATTTACAAATTACTTTTAAATAATACAAAAGTGTCCTTAACCAAATTAGTTTTAAAAAAATAATAAAATATATAAAATAACTCAAATTTGTCATCTTCTAGCAAAGCTAAGCTTCTTGAAAACGCCCATAACGAAAGTCTCTTACATGGTTATTCTCCTCTAGGCCCTTAGTCTCGGTTCCGTGCTCTGAGTTTAGGCCCAAGTGAAATCTGGGCTGGGTCTGGGCCTTGCTCCAATATTTCTTAAAAATTTCTGAATGAAAGAAAACATATTCTTGCAATTTTCATTTGTAGGAGACAGGAATGATAATGGGCCAGTTCCAGAAGGGCCTAGAGAAGGAGCTACTCGTCGTCTAAAATAAAAAATGCGACATTAAGCCCAATTTCAAGTTTAAGAGATTTGGACCGATCATGTGGCTATATAATATAATGAATTCATATTTCATAAAATCATATTGTTTTAAATCAATTTATCATCCTGATTGATAAACAAATTTAAGCTACTTATAATAACTCCCAAGCACGTAAGCTGATATGTGGGACCCAGTCATCCGAGTGGCACGTAGGCAGTTGTATGTAGTCGTAGTCACTTGGAAAGAGATGCATTTTTAAACGAGTAGCAGGTAGGGGTGACACCGGATACGGATTATCCACGGATATCCGCATCCGAATCCGCCTCCAATCCGGATATTATTTTTTCACGTCCGTCAATATTCGTATCCGTATCCGTATCCGAAAGGTAGGCGCGGATACAAATATGGTAAAAGTAATATCTTATTCGTATCCGATCCGATATCCGAATGTTGCGTGCTTCATAATAATATCGGTATGGAGAATACTATTCTTCAATGGAATAAGGTATTAATTTTGATATTTTGAGTTGGTGAAAAAGTAATAGTGAAAAGTATTCGATTCTTACAAGAGCACCACATGATATTTTGAGTATTTCGACATCAACTATGTCATCCGAATCGGCATTTAGCACCGTAGGACGTGTAATCTATTGTTATAGAAGTCAAATGACAATGAATACGATGAATGTATTGATATGTACACAATAATATCATAGTATGTATCACATTTAATATTGTAGTAGATGAGATAAAAAGTAATATAAGTATTTCTGTTTAATTTATCTTTAACCATATCCATTTTTAATATATCCGATTAGTATCCACATCCGATCCGTAAATATTCGATTTATATCTGATATCCGATTTTGGCGGATACGGATATCATTTTTCCACATCCGCCAATATCCGTATCTGTATCCGTATCCGAAAGTTGGGTGCGGATATGGATATGGTAGAGATAATATCCGATTTGTATCCGATCCGATGGCACCCCTAGTAGCAGGTCTACCATTCTCTTTATATTGTACGAAATGAAAGCACATATAATGCTCGAAAATCACTGTACCCGTCATTTGTTTTATTTCGACTGCATAAATATGGGTGTTTGTTTGGACGTAAAAGTCGTAAAAAACGTAATTCGTAAATTACTCACAACCCAATTGCAATTACGATATTTGTTTGAACTGTAATTCGTAAAAGACTTACGTAACTCAACTATCACTCACTTGTAACTCAATTATCACTCACTTACCGTCTACTTGTGTGGTCATACAAATTTGTATTATTTTTTATATTAATATTATTTTTTTAATATTTAACATTTTTAATATTTATTTGTAATATAAAAAATTTTAAAATCATCAAATGGTTAATTTTGTGGTCAATTTTTTCACTTACGACTTACACATTACATAACCAAACACCGTAAAACACAATACACCATTTTATTAACAATTTATATTACCAATCAAATACCGTAAAACTTATATGCTTACGTGCATGTAACTCATTTATAACTATAAAAATTTTATCCATCCTGACTTACAAATTACCAAACATACTTGTAGCTTACATTTGGCCGCGCCTCTTTTTTGGAAAGTTCTCGACCAACCGCCCTTGAATCTTCCTTCTTTTTATTTCTGATTTCGCTGTCGTTGCATCAATAGTTTATAACATACCACTCTTCGTCTCGACAACGATCATAGTAGAGTTCACTTTGTAAATACAGTCATTAACTTTTACGAAGAAATGCAGCACATTTTTGCGCGCTGGCCAAATCTATCGATCAAACTTGCCTCTCGATCATGATAAACAACGACGCCGAGCAAAGGCACGGTGGGAAAAGGCGTGAAACTCGAGCAATGACTTTTTTCATTCTGAAGACCGTACGTCTACATTTGCATTTTGCCCAGAAGAAAAAACACAATCTCTCTCTGTCTCACACACTCTCTCTCACACTGCATACTTGTCTGTTTGCCATCAAAAGATCCGCCATTGTCTCAACTGCAGTGCCATAGAAATAGCTCAGCTGAAACGTGTCAGTGGACTCATGCGATTTCTCCCCATCTTTCTCTCTCCCGCTGCCGCATTATTTGGCAAGTCTGTTGAGAGGGAGGGGAGAGAAAGACACTGTAGACAGAGAGAGCGAGAGGAGGGGGTGATGCCCTAGCTTCAGTGGAGAAGGGGAGGAGATCTCGAGAACCAGATTTCAACCAGCTGAGTTTCTCTCTCTACTCTTCGTACTATATTATGCATTTGCTTGTGTTCATCTACTGTGGGTCATTTGCATATTTTTTTTTCCTTTTTTGCTGCCGTCTAATTTAGATGTCATTTTCAATGTTTTAGGAGTTTGAAGAATTGGGTCTTTTTCATTATCACTTGAAGCTATAGTTTTTCCAAGTTTTTCCCATTGCATGCATGTGTGGGAGATGAATGGTGTAAAAATGCTTCAGAATTAGGTCATTCAGTGTAAATTTTAGTAAATTTCAGAACTTGTTGAATCTTTGAGTTCATTTGGGGGAAAATGGCTGGAGGAAATTGGGAAGGGGGGCAGGGAATCAGTGAGAAGGAGACAATGAGAATGCTGTTTGGGAGAGAGAGTGATTGTTTGCTGAAGGATGAATTTGAGGGCTCGAAGGATGAATCCCGAACTTTTATGGAGATCCTCTACCAAAGCTGGGGCGATGATGGAAGCAATAGCTCTGTGTTATATGGGACTATGAACTCAAATTTGTCGGAGAAATCTTTGATGCATGGGGGTGTGAATGTGAAAGATGTCGATGGTTTGGGGAATTCTACAGAAATTTGTTCTTCTTCAGCTGGATTGAATGGTAGTATGGCTGGAAATGTCAATAGTTTGGTCGAATTGGGCTCATCAAAAGTTGTCGTTGACGAGCCCTCGTCGGCTTCTTCGGGCGTTTGGCAACAAGTGCCCTGTCACATAGTTGAAACTTTTGGTCATGGCATTCTGTGTACTAGCTACCTGGCTAGTGTAACTGTTTGTCCAAAGGATACTGATGATGGCATTGTTCCGGAATGCGAAAGCATAAGTCAACAGAAGGAGCAAGAGAAAGCGCTTGTAAGAGTTAATTCTGGCACTCATCCTGGTTCTTATGTGCGTTGTGCTTCTAGATGTTCGGGGTCAGGCACATCTGCTGTTCTTGAAGAATTTCGGAGATCACTTGTCCATCGAAGAGGTGAAGAATTTGAACTTCTAGTCTCAACTGGTGCTGATGTTAGTAGAAAGCTGGGTTTCATCAGGGCTCTCCCTGACCACCTACGTTTGCAGGCATTTCATCTTCTTACTGATGCAGGCTGGAAAATTGAGACTCGCAGAAGGAAAAAATGTAGTCAAAACGATTTCTTTTACACATCACCGGAAGGCCATGTTCTGAATTCGCTCCCAAAAGCTTGGTTGTCATGTGGTCAGGAGCTATATGCCGAGTCACCAAACTCAGAATGTGATGAAATAGGGAGACAATGGTTTAATATCCACGAGTTTTATGTTGACTTGACAGATACTCTAGTGTGCATAAAAAAGGAGATTCAGAACCAAGAAAACACTCTGTCCCTTCTACTTCGGTGGCAGCTTCTTGATCCCTTCATGGCTGTTGTATGTATTGACAGAATGGTTGGTGTTCTTAAAAGAGAGGGAAGGCCTTTCATGGCTGTAAACAGTAAAACATCTATTTTGAAAGGAAGTAGGAACATGATTATGAAAGCAAAGGCTGTAGTTGGCGGCATTAAAGATCACATTGTGGAAGCCGATTCATGTTTAATGGAAACCTCAAGCCGGAGCCTTTTACCAGTTTCCATGTCAGATGGCAAGTTTGAAGGTTCTGAAAATTGCTGTCAACATCTATCTGCCGTACCAGGTTGTCCTGATCTAAAAGACGGGCACAGATTTGAAGAAGGGCAAGACAAAGCTCTTTGTGATGGATATATACACAGGAGAAGCCTGAAAGCCCTGGCTAGACGCATAGGCAAGGGGCTCTGTGATTCGAATAACTTGAAACGTACGAAGCGCAAGGCCAAAGAAAGTGCTTTAACTGTAAAAAATTCACACACACACATTTCTGTTGGTGTCCCAACTAATATCGTTTCTCCTCAGGAAACTGCAACGCCAGCTGCGGAAATGTCAGAATCTTATGCTTATGGAGCTTCAGAAGCATTTTGCTCAAATAAACTGATAGATCACACAATTCAGCAATACACAGAAGTTTCTGGTTCCAATGAGAATCTCTCTGCAGGAGGTCAACCGTGCAAAAAAATGAAAATTGTTTATCCAACAAAAAATAGGTTCTCTAATGGAAAGGATGGGCAGTTTGATGAAGGAGGGCTCTCTCAGAATGATACAGTAAATAGCTCTACTAAAGCAGTTTCTCATTTGGAGGGTTTGGAATCTTCTGTTATAAGGGGAAGCACTGCCAGAAAGGTTCTAAATTTTGAAGAATTTGACAAGACTGGGCATCAATCCACTATTGAAGACCAGCCGCGTAATTCTAACAAAGAAGTTCTGGATGAGGAGTCGAACGAAGCAATTCGGCAAAACACAATAATATCTGGGGATGCTTGTAACTTGTTCCTAATAGACCAGAGATTTGTGCATTCTCTGCAGGAACAGCACATATTATATCTTTATCCGCCACAAGAAACCCTGTGTTTTAGCATGGATGATAATGGTCAGCAAGAACTGTTAGGTTATGTACATATTGCGGATGGTATGCAAGGAGTCAATATGCAGCAAGCATTGCAACCTTCTTTCTATCAACCTAGTATCCAAGGAGTTGATATGCAGCAAGCAGCACAACCTTCTTTCTATCAACCTGGTGCCGAAGGAGTTATCATGCCGCAACCAGTGCAACCTTCTTTCTATCAACCGAGCATCGTGGGAAGCGTTCTTGTTTATGGTGTAGATAATAGGGGTCTCATAGATAATATGGATTTTCCTCTACAACGGGAAGAGCTTCATTCACAATCTTATGAAGATCTCAGTTTAAATGAGAAGGTGGTGGCAGCAAGCAGCTCAAAAAAGTCAAAAAAATGCAAAGAGCGGATTGATGGAACTGACAAGGCTTCAAAGTCTGGGAGGAAGAAAAATTCCGTGGCAAAACCAGCATCCACTTTAAAAAGAAAGGCTTATAAGAAGTCTAAGAAGATATCAGAAATTGAAGCAATGGAAGAAAACAACGTGATTGTGGTGGCAAACCTATCAAATGGAGTTGGTCTTGATAAGATTAACTATCTTGACTTTTCAGTTCCCCGAGAAGAGACTATCAAATCGAGGTCATCAAATCAAGAAGAGTGTCTTGAAAAACAGAGCAGCAAAAATTCAACAATGGTAATAGACAATGCATCTGCTATACCAGAAGCCAGTTCTTTGAAGAAGACACAGAAGAGGTCTGCAAAGTCAGAAACTACAGCAGCCAAAAAAAACAACAAGGACAAGAAGCGCCTTCTACCTCTATCTCTGAAGGATGAATCAGGAAATACCTTGTTGAAATTTGATAGAGAACAAGAAGATGTATCACTTGCACCAAATGATGGTGTGATTCATTCTAAATCATATTATGAGAATAACTCTTGTGAAGATGTGGATCATGTAAATGCGGAGTTCCCAGCAAATAAACATGTTCTCTGCAAGGAAAATAAACAAAGAAACTAATTAAGTGCTTGATTGATGATGACAATCTTTTGGGTTCCACTATAATAAAAAATAAGGAACCCAGCTCAACCAATATTTATTCTGCTGCCAAAGCACGGTTCTCACAGTCCAAATCTTGTAGAAAGAGCAAAAGTCGTCGGAGGAATTCCAAGTCATTTCTACAAACTACTGAAAAAGGTGGAAAGAATTTCACTGATGGAAAAGAAGTCGTCCTCACATCAAGAACCGTTCTTTGCTGGTTGATTGACAGGGATGTTATTTCTCTGAATGATTTGATCCAATATCGCAACTCAATGGACAATGCTGTAGTAAAAGAAGGGCTGGTCAGAAGGAATGGAATTCTCTGCAAGTGCTGCAATGGGATCTTCTGTATCTCTGACTTCAAGTTTCACGGTGGATTCATGGCGAACAAGTCCTATTTTAACCTTTTCTTCAGCTCTACTAAAACGTACACCTTATGTCAGCTTCAGGCTTGGTCTGCCGAGTATAAGGCAAGAAAAGTCTGCATGCCAGTTTTGGGAGTTGAGGTGGATGAAAATGATGATGCTTGTGCACTTTGCGGGGATGGTGGTGAATTAGTATGTTGTGATGGCTGTCCATCTTCTTATCATCTGTCATGCTTGCCCTTAGAGGTATGTACTTTGCTATCTACTAGTCTCCTATTATTTGATTCCTTGATATGGACATTGGTTATGGTGAACCGAAAGCTTTCCTGTTTGTCATATAATGTAGTTCTCTCTTATAAGTTATTACCCACTGCTAACCCACTGTTAACTGTCTTGATATGTCATCTTGACCTCCAATTGTCATATTTTTTTTTTTTTTTTCTGACATGGTTTTCTTTGTACCATTATAGATATCAGAAATGTCTATTAATGCTAACTAGACTAAGAAATATGGGACTACTATGTACTAACAGGGACTAACATGTGGGGTCCACCATAATTCATGCTGCTGTGACTGTCACGTAGGATACTACTACCATGTTTGTAATTAGTTTAGCATTCAGGTTGCATGCTTAAGCAGATCAAATGTAATCCTTGTCCTCCATGATTATTACCATGGAAATGGGCTACTGCCTTTGAAGGGAGCTAGGAAATCCCTAAGGAGATTACTCCAATCATTAAATTTTATTGCTCGAGACATGGCTGGAGCTACATGCAGACTAGCCAGGCCACATGCCCAAGCTGAGATTTTCAAGGTTCATAATAGTCCATATATTAGCAAGAACACTAGGAAATATTTGTGCCTAGCTCAGCTCATGTTCCAAGATGCCCACAATTAGATTTATGTTACTATGTCCAATCTATCTAAATGAATAATTACCAAAGTGATTATGATTGGTTGAAAGAATTTCCTTTTCTAAAACAGAAAGAGGCAAACATTTTCTCCACATATTTATTGAGTCAAGTTTCAAAATCTTACACTTAATTCTAATAATCTTAGCGTTGGGATCAGCAACAACGCGGAGGAAGAAAAGAGAAGAAATCACGGATCAATCAAAGACACCAGCAATTACGTAAAAAACTCAAATCAGAAAAAAATCACAGAGCCGCATATAAATTCACTATTTATCAGAGAGATTACAGGAGAGAAGAAGAGAATCATCACAACCGCTCTGTACAATGACACTCACAATATCAAAATCTATTGATGCTTTATCTCTATTAACCTTAATGACGATATATCTCCTTTTATAGGAAAAATTAGGATTACAAGTTATGAGATTCCTAAATTGCCCTTGACGTGTTTTTCAAGTTTCGCTGGCAAAAGGAAGCTTCCAGATTGGACCGCTTTCAGGCTGGACTGCGTCGCTTCCAGGCTGAACCACTTCTATGCTGGACTGGGCGGCTTTCGCTAAGCATCTTAAGTAAGCTACTCTGCTCTATCGCTATGGAGTGCTCTTCCAACTAGGCACTTCAGAGTGAACTTCCGCTCCAGAGACTCCATCACCCCGAAAGCTCCATCGCTTTGTCCTTGTCATCAACCTGAAACTCCAAACTCGTCCAACGCCATGATCCGGAAAGCTTCGTCGTTACTTTGGGATTATCGTGTTGACTGCGTATGGTAATAGTGCGTCAAGGCAATAATTTGGTTCCACAACTTAACAATGCAACATCTTTTTAATAACTTAACAAATGTTATTACACAAATATAAACCTTAATCAATTCTTATCTAACCCACGTCGACTAGAATTTGAAGGACATCCTTCCCTTCATTGTGCTCTCTAATTTTCTCATTCTTTAACTCCTAAACAACCATCTTTCCTGTTACAATTTCATGCCCATCTTATTCAATTATATATGTGACCCAACATTTCCATCTCAAATTAGATACCTGTTGATATATTTTAATGCTCCCCCCACCCCAAAAAAAAGGACACACCCATACACAAACAAAAATCCTGGCTCCACTCTTGGCTCGAGTCCCCTTGATATCTGCATCTATATTGTAATTTCCCCTCAAATCTTAGCATTATTTACTTCTAAGGGTGCCAAATTTGCCTCGTTGTTTAAGGAAAGAAGAAGATGAAGATTTGAATCCATGAATATGCATGGTTCTTCCATCTTCTATCTCCAAACTTGTGAACAATTGGCTTCCTGTTGATCTTACAGTGTTAATGTAATTCCCTGTAGCAAATATGCCATTTTACCCCCCTCTTTTTACACTTTCTTTTTCTGGGAGAATTTTTTTTAGAAGGTTGCTCTTTAGTTGCGCAAGCTTGTGCTCGATCAATCAGGTAGATTCCCATACCCGCCAACTTAGCTAGCATTGATGATGAGACCTCCTTTTCTGTATTTGTTTCCTTGGCTCAGTGCCATTGGGCTGCAACTTTAACCAACTCTGCACCCTAAATCCTCTAGCAAAAATTGTAACGCCCCAATCTCATGGATACAGAGACGTTACTGTGACGTATATACGCAGGGCTGAAATACTCTCACATCTATACACTAAGCATCAGTACATGGAATAAATATAATATACAAAATATTGTCAGCATTTAATGAGTACATGAATACATGCAAATGAGTCAGTGATCATAATAGATATGAAAATAGGGATAAATAAAAAATAAAGATAGAATAATAAAAATATATATAAGTAATATAGATCACGTGTCTTATCAGGTACTACACGATATCTCAGATCTCCAACCTAGGCATGCAAACTCAGGGTCGTCAGAAAGTAACCTAATGAGTGGTAAAATGGAAGGAATAATAGTATACTATAAAAAAATATTAATATTACAATCACGATAATATATAGTACATGATTAAATGACAGTATTACATTATAATTATACTAACAATCGGTATTTATATTATGTCTGTATTAAAACATTGTTAATGTCTAGCATGTTTAACGGTGTTATCTCTTCAATATCAAACTATATATGGTTAGAACAATATAATGTAAATTAGAAAGTGTTCTACATATATATCAACTATTATCAACTATAATATTATTAAATTATCATTAAAGCATTTAAACTATTAACATATTTTTAATATGTCATACGAACTAAGATACATGACTTGATTATATACTATTGATAATGTATTAATGCAGGCATAATATAAATACCGATTGTTAATATAATTATAATGTATCACTGTCATTTAATTATGTAGTATATGTTATCGTGATTGTAATATTATTATAACATATTATTATCTCTTCATTCATTTTACCACTCACTAGATCGTTTTTTGACGACTCTGAATTTGCATGTTCATGTTGGAGATCTGAGATATCGTAGTACCTGATATTTTACGGGACACAAATAGGAGACATGATTTATATTACTTATAAGTATCTTTATTATTCTGTTTTTATTTATCAAATGTTTCATATCTATTATGATTACTGACTTATTTGCAGGTATTATTTATACTCATTAAATGCTGGCAATATTTTTATATATTATATTTATTTCCTGTACTCATGCTTAGCATGTATATATGTGAGGGTATTTCCGCCCTGCGTATATACGTCACAGTAACATCTCCGTACCCGTGGGAATGGGGCGTTACAAAAACCAACCCAACCCCGGCCTTGGGTTGAAATCTCAACAAACCTTAATCCAACACAAAGTCCTACTTTACATCAGGTTGAGGTTGCGTCAGATTAGTTAAGTGTATGAAAGAAAATGATAGGAGTCAAGGTGACTTTTAAAATGGCATTAAGAAAAGAAGATCAGGCAGTTTGATAGCCAACATAAATTTTTGTCAAGTCTTTCATGGATCCTTCTTCTTCATGGCTCACCACATTTTAGTTTTATGGGAAAAGGCTTTAATGATTAAAATTTTCCTCAGCTGTTGTGCCTTGTAAGAATAATTGCTGAAGTGTTATGTCTGAGCTTTCTCAGCCATGGTTTCTTTATTGAGTCACACCTCATCTCAATGGGATATCTCACTACTCACCCAACAGTTGAAGTATAGGAAAATGTCTTGCACTACAGTTTGAAAGATCTTATCTTGTTTATATTTGCACGAGCTAGATCTATAATCCCATTTAAGAATTTGAAGTTTCCCTCATCTTGTGTAGTTTAGCAAATATTATACCTTACCTCTGATTGCATATGGAAAGTAAGAGTGGTGTTTAGCATCCGTTTTATGCAAGTGTTTTCTTTCCTATACAGACACAGATTTCATATCATTTTAGGCTGTATTATTTATCTATTTCTAATAATGAGCAGATTTCCCCCCATTTCTTTGTAAATATTACAGAAAAAACCAGTTACACATGTTTCATGTAATTAACATTGTTTTCCTTTATTACACTCAAATATTGAATAGTTTACTTTCGCCGTGAAATACACCTTATATTGCCTGTTGTTAACTAGCCATGGAACTCTGACCTCAATGGGATTTTTTTTGATGGTCCTAATTATGGCAATTTTATTTATTTTTATCTTAACTTTCCGTTTTCTTCAGGAGATTCCAGAAGGTAGCTGGTATTGCCCTCATTGCTCTTGTGCTATCTGTGGTGACGTGATCAATGCAACAGGATGTTCAACTTCTCTCGGTGGCTTAACATGTTTACAATGTGAACATAAATGTAATTGTTTTACTCTTGAACTAAGTATTATTTAATTGCATGGTGATAACTTTGGCTTTTGTGGATTTGTTATAGCAACATCCACTTTCTCCCTGATTACGAGGTGCCCATTGCCAATCATAATTGTTCTCTAGAATATGATACTCATACGTATGATTAACAGAAATTCGCCTTCATAATCTTTTTATTTTTAAGAAATTGAGGATAATAGCCACCGTTGCTTCATTGAGAAGAATTTAATGAAGCACGGCCTTCATAATCTTGTAGCAGTTTGTTCCATATTTTCTACATGAGGCATCAATTTTATCTGATAAATCTAAGGATAAAATCAATGCAACACTGACCATATGTGACATGCAGAAATTATGATGCTTTATACATTACTGGTTCAAGATAATGCGTATACCAACACATATGTTGTTTAAGCATGTGGAGAGCCTTGTTCTTTGGTGACGGGAGCAAACTTTATTCACCCTTAAAAAGAAAGACGAACCGTTTAAATGAATATAGCATCTCCCATTATTTTAACCCTTGATTTGTTTGTGGTGCCGTGCTGCCTCCAACCCTTAGAAGGTAGATATAAGTTGATGTCCATTCATATATTTGGTCATTGATATCCATTCGTATAGATAGTTAACTCTTTAGCAAGTTGCACTCAAAGGGAAACCTAAAATGATGATGACTATAATATTATGTGTTTTACATAACATGTAAACACCAGCACACAATTAAAGTTAAATGTGTGCATGTACATGCGTATGCATACATATAAAAAACCTACCTCGGAGATTTTGAATCTGATATCGGTGCAAAAGTATATCGGAGGCCATGTATATAAAAAAAAGCATTTGGACGCATTACTTGTAAATAGAGCAGATACAATGTGGATACCACAATATTCGTATTCTCCAGTTTAAAAATCAGGCACTGATCCAAAGAAGATCGAATAGAGTCGGATATTGGGCATTACTATTCATAGTTATTTATAGATATTTAGATATGTCACAACCATATTTTATCCTTTATGGAGTACTGTTTATGAGCTAGCGGCTGTTACAAAAAATGAGCTTGGGAGTAGGGAAAGCAGTGAGGCTCACTCTACTAGTCAACTTCGAGCACGGCGTTCGATGCTCTCATGATACCTTACTCTTGTAAATGGATTGTTAGTTCATAAATAATTTTCTTTTTATAGTAAACTCATCAAAATTGATACTTTAAAATTTCAAAAGGTGTATGGCTAATTTAGAAACAAGAAACACTTATATAATAATTATATATCAGTTTTATTTCATATATTCATAGTAACAAAATATATAAAGAATATATATAAATTATAAGCAGAATGGATATTTGAATAGATTAGACACCACAATATTCGTATTTGTTCCATTTCTAAGCAAATACTAAGAGGATGGATATTGAGCGAGTTGGATATTGATGATTGCTATCCATATTCACTTAAAAAATATGTGAAAATGAAGTGGATTCAGATATTTTGAATATTCATTTACACCTCTAATTCTCAGCATAATTAGTGCCTAGAAACCAAAAATGAACCTTCATAAGTACCTAATCAATGGAAGTTGATCATGCATGATTTAAGCTTTCTAGATCACTATTAAAAAGGGTATGAGAGGGTATAAGAATTGGATCAAGCAGCCAAGTTTGATCAAGCACACAATATAATGCTCAACTCCTGAAAACCATAGTTGATGGTTTCTATTACTTCTAGCCAACTCAATCTTGGCATTTGCCTAGGAGGCGCTCCTTGAACTAAGTCTCATTTATCCCGTGTTTGACAAAGTCTTTCCATCATTCTGCTTGCGGCAACTGTTTGCTCTCAAAAGTGCTATGTGCATCATAATTTATTGATTCATGTTAACTCTCGCTGGAAAATTGTAATCTTACTTTTGGATGAATTTGAAGGAATTAAGGAAATAATGTAAAAAAAAAATTTCATATACTACGGTGAATTGATATAAAGCTTTTTCAGGCCTGACTCTATGACAAGAAAGCTATGCACTTGCTTTGGTATTTCCCTATGACTTAATTAGAATTGGTCGTACAGAAAATCTTGTATGGCAATAAATGCATATGTTTGCACATAATATGTTGTGTCTGACCTTCGATAGTTGTCTACGGGACAAGGAACAGTGGGAAAACGAAACTTCTTGTTACGAAAGCAGTGGTTTCTATTATTAGATGCACACTTAAATAAACTTTAAACTGATAATTTTATGTTTCTAGATATTTAAGATGTTGAGATCACATTGATGGAATGGTACCTTAATTCAGATGACCCATAGTAGATATTTGGCAATGATAGAATTGGGATTTGAATGCTCATTAAGATTCTAGGTAGACAGATAGACTAGAAGTAAATTCTGATTGTAATCGGAAACTTAGATTCTGCATTCTGAGATTTAAATTTGGATCTCTGTTAACCTTGCTTGTATTTAGTGTTTCTAGAAATTTCTAAGTGGCTTCTGGTGACTCGTCAAGTCGTTATAGTGTAGTATTTATGCGGGTTAATTTCACAAAGCTACCATGAACTTTCATCTGATTTCAAAAACTACCAAAAACTTTGAAAAATACAATAAACTACCATGAACTATGCCTTTTTATGAAAGTTTTATGAAAAAAATTGGGATTTTATGGAAATTCATGGTACTTTATTGCGTGTTTTAAATTTTTTGGTAGTTTTATGAAATCGGATAAAATTCATGGTAGTTTTTTGAAATTAAGCCTATTTTCATTGTACATGAATACTTTCTAATAACCAAACATATTTTTTTGCTCTGCCAATCATTTCATCAATAATTAGTTTATCAAATTTTCTAGAGAAGAGGATTGGAACATCTTATATATTCCAACTTTATAGTTTGGTTTATGCATAATACTTTGGTTATTTTCTTGTCTCATTGCAGATCACCTGACATGCATAAAGGGAATTTTTTTATCTGAGGGAGAACTTGGACCAGATTCTTGGTTTTGTGGAGAAAGTTGTCAGGAGGTATGTTTCTGTTAAGCTTGTTAAACATGTTATCATATTTGTCAATAATAGATTATTGTCATTGACCAAGAATCGAGATTCCTGAAGAGAAATTAACTTTTCAAATATCATAAATCAGTTTTGAGATTGATATCCAAAATCAATACACAGATACATATTACTTTAGTATTTTTACCTTGAAATTTATAGTCTACAGACGTAGGAGCTGGGAAGAGCAGGGCCGTAAGTGTTAGGTGCTGATGTAAATAACACATGTACTACTTACTCAGAGAGTGAAGCAAATGAATGTGGGTGTGTGATTCTTTTATCCCCATTGGTAACACATCTACCAAAGAAGTTTCTAAGAAGTAATGAGAAATCTTTAGCAAAGAAGGAAGATAATTCTCTATGGTCTTTGACTCTGATAGGGGAGCATAGGTCTGAGAGCAAACTGGAAAAGGAAGATAATTCTTCTATTTTGGTTCTCTGGAGTGAACGAAGCTATCTTGTTCTTCACACTTGAAGGTGGTAAATGATCCAATCTGTTGTTGCCCTTGGTGCTTAAATTGAGATACTGGTTGTAATGCTCCAGGGACTTACCAAGAAGTCACTCATATTGGTCTACTCCTCCAGAGCATACTTAACTGTGGAAGTTTTGCCACGATTCTTCCCTTAAAATACCTGAAAAGATCAAAAGTTAAAAAACATTCTCAATTTTCAAACCAAAGTCAAAGGTTAACCTGTTAGGTGAATATGAAATGCTACCACAGAGATTTACTTTTCGTTTTAAGAAAATTGCACAGACACACGATTTCTTTCTTCTTCTAGCTCCTAGATTTCTCCACTGCTTATGGAAGGCATTTCTATAATATTATTGTTGGATCCTCTGCAAGGAAGGACATCACACATTCTGAAAATATTTGTGTGGAAGTGATGAATTAATTGAATACCTCAGATTTTGAATGAGTTACATAATGAATGACATGTTGTTGGCCTGCTTAAAAAATGATTGCTTTGTGCCAACACGTATGTAGGGGCTGTTTGTTTCGCCGTAAAAGGCGTAAAAGTCCGTAATTCGTAAATGAATTACAACCCAATTACAACTACGGCGTTTGTTTGGACCGCAAATCGTAAAAGACTTAAGCAACTCAACCACCACTCACTTACAGCCCAGTTACAGTTAATTTTTTGGTCATGCAAATTTGTATTATTTTTTATGTTAATATTATTTTTTTTAATATTTAGTATTTTTAATATTTATTTGCAATATTAAAATTTTTTAAATCACGAAATAGTTAATTTTGTGGTCGACTTTTTCACTTATGACTTACACATTATGACAACCAAACACCGTAAAATACAATACACTTTCTCACTTACAACTTTATATTACCAACAAAATACCGTAAAACTTATATGCATGTAACTTATTTACAACTGTAAAAGATTTTACCAATTACGACTTACGAATTACGGCCAATTATGACAACCAAATAGACCCGTAATATTGTCCTTTTCTTTGTGATACTAGGGCACTTGAAAAGGATTACTATGCTTACTTTTGGGACATGTGTGCAATATTATCTTTTATTTCTGATAACAGTATTGTTTTCATTAAAACATCTAATTTATTGTCATTTGTTGCTAGTAGGTTTATGTAGGTCTGCATTCTCGCATTGGAGAGATGACATGTATTGGAGACAGATTTTATTGGACCATTTTGAAATGCAACCATGGTGATCAAAAGAATCCCTCTGCACAAAAACTTGCGCTTATGGCAGAATGCCACACAAAATTAGCTGTTGCTCTAACCATTATGGAGGAATGCTTTATTCCCATGGTTGACCCAAGAACAGGCATACAAATGATACCTCATGTCTTATATAATTGGGGGTGAGATTTCCTTGTTCACTTTTAGATTTATATTTCTTTTAAATTTATTTTTCTTTCTTTTTTTTCTTCTGAAGATGCTATAGTTCTTTCCTGTTTTATTTTGATATCAATAACTGGACCCACCTGTTGTTTTATGTAAAATAATGTAATTTTGCAATCTTGAATTCGTTACACAATTGCATGCTCCCGCAATTGTTATATTTCTCATGCTAATAGCTGAGCTAACACATTCCTAGATTGGATGAATCGATTTTCAGATCTTTAGAATTGTTTGAACTTTGAATCTGTTATTCTTGCTACTTTGAACCTAAGAAGCATGGATACAAATACGAGACATGGGTACGACACAGAAACGGGACACAACAATTTCTTAAAAAGTAGGACAACTGGACACGGTTACATGACACTAGAATATGCATACAAGTAACAATAGAAGTACATAAATATACATGCATAGTCACGTCTTTTCATCCAAAAGTTCATACACAGTTCAATGTGTTTAACTTCTCATATTGAAATATATTTAAACTTTTCATAATTTTGCACAAATTAATATTTTGATGTCATTTTTTGTTTCGCTGAAGTATAGACTTTGATACATAATAGAAAACAAATAAATATTCCAAATATGTAACCTAAACAAAGAAGTGTAAGAAGAAATGTAGAACGTGTCCAAGAAGTACCTAACAAGTTCCTTAAATTAAAAATTATATATATGACTGGGGATAAGTTGGAGAAGTGTCCGAGAAGTGTCCAAGAAAGTGTCAGTATCCGACATTGGTGTCGGCACCGGTGTCAGTGTGTCCGGCATGGATACGACATCATAATAAAAGTACTCATGCTACATAGCTCTAAACCAATTCCAGTACATGAGCAAAGCAACTGCCCTCTTTTTTAAGTGATGCTTGTTAGCCCATAATTGCGGTTTGAAATATTGCTCGATACCTAATGTGTATAACCTACCATTATGTATAGATGATACCAATATGGTTGATATGACTTAGGGGAAAAAATTCTGATTTTGATACCAAAAACCTACGGCCGGTAATATCAATACCGAAATTTCAAAGTTAAAACCTTGCCCATAATCCATCAGTTCAAGCTTTAGGTAACTGGTTATATGACATGGTAGCATCTGGTTTCAAGAGAGGTTGGTTGAAATCTCATTGTTGGTAATTTAAAATATGTTACCTAATCCCATTTCTTCCATCTTTCCAAGCAAGTCATGGTTAAGATAGAGACCGTTTCAATGTGGCTCAGAGAGCCGTATGAGGGGAGTGTTAAGTCTGCTTGATATATCTTGTACACACATTCCATCAGCTTATTGGGTAAAGAAGTTGCCTAACACTATGGATTAGTTTTATGCTTAACGTTAAAATTATCTTTCTAAACTTTCTAGAATGTTAATGTTGATTTTTCATGCCCGTTGGATGCTTACATGTCTTCCGACTTCAGGTCGAACTTTGCACGCTTGAATTATCAAGGATTTTACACATTTGTCTTGGAGAAGGGAGATGAGCTTATTTCTGTAGCATCTATCAGGTAAGCTTAATTATATAGCAGAAAACATGCAAAATGAGTTTTTTTAGTGGTTGTTCTTTTGCATATATGTGACATGCCTATCATCATTTAGAGCTATTTTATGCATCTTAAGTTAGCTACATTATGCAAAGTTTTCTGAAGGTTTTCTTTTTCCTCATTTAGTTTCGTGGTCTATCTGTAAGGTCAAATTAATACTTATCAGTTAATTAAGTGGTTGTTGGACGAAAAATATTAGCTTGACATTCTGTACAGTCCAATAGTCATCTAGAACATTCATAATCAATTAGATGAACACAAGTTATCTCAAGCTAAGTAATTTTCAAGCTTAAGCTGCCATTATTTCCTTTAACACTAGTGAATGACTTCTATTAGAATTTAGAGGAAAGGATCTAAGAGAGTTTTTAAATACTCCCTCAATACTTCTTATTTATAGGCAATTACAAATACATCTCATAATATAAGTAAGACTCTTAATAACTTAAAAAGTTATAACTTAGAAACTCCTAATAATATAAAGACTCCTAACTTAAGTAACTAAGATTAACACTTTTCCTCAAGCCGGAGTATTGATATCAATTATACCCAACTTGTTATAAAGAGTAGTAAAACATCTCTTAAATAAAGTTTTTCTAAACAAATAACAAGCAAAATTCCTAATATTGATACCAATCTACTGAATCAATGACGTTGATACTATTGGATGTGTTTTGATTTTGGAGAAAAAACATGAGTTTCCCTCTTATTTGGCTTTGGTTTAGTCCCACATTAGATATGAGATGGGAGGTTTGGTAGTATATATTGTTGGAAGGAGAGAATATTGCTGAGGAAGTTGACATGGATTGCCGAGAGGTCGTCGAGGTGATCGCCAAGGAAGTCGATGACGAAAGGCAAATGAAAACAGCAGAAAAAACAGGCAGGTCGGTCGACCGGTCCGGTCGACCGACATGCACAGCATGCACAGGGTTCGTAGGCGGTCGACCGACCGGTCGACCGCAATTCCCTGACTGTAAGTGCCAAACTCTCTGTTAAATTCGGCCGACCGACCGGTTGACCGAGGGTGTATGTCGGCCGGTCGACCGATAGTCGGGTTTGGGTGAAAATCTGCTGCTCCGCAAATCTGGGTATTTAAGCCTAATGTTGTTTTCTAGGGTTTTGTATCTAATTGCTGAGATTTGCTGGAGCTCTCTTGCATTCAAAGAGGCTGCTAGCCATTGTAATCTTCTTCCAAAAAGCAATTAAATCTCTCTCTGATTGCCCCGAGGACGTAGGCATTGAGGCCGAACCTCGTTAAATCGTGTGTTTGCGATTTGTGTCTTCTTCTTGTGTTATTTGGGTGTTCTTTGTGCTTGGAGATTTGTGAGATTCTCTGTTGGTTGTTGTCATCGGCGCACAACAAGTGGTATCAGAGCTTCCAGGTTGCGCTTGTGATTTCTGAGGATTCAAAGGGCTCGAGATCGGATCCGGTGGAGATCGTGTGTCGATCTCAGATCGGAGGTATTGGTGTTCGTGGAGATCGTGTGTCGATCTCAGAAGGACACAAGGAGGGCTCGTTGAATCTGTGGTGAAGTAGATCCGGAGAGAAACTCGATCTAGGGTTTCAAGGGACAGGTAAAAATTCGATTTTTATCTGAGTAGAGATCTATTTCAAGTTGGCTGTTCTTCCGCATAGATAGAGAATCAGGGAAAATCTCAATGACAGAAGAAATTGCATCTGTTAAGACAATGAACTCTCACCCAAGGATTGAAGTTGTTAAGTTCAATGGCACTAATAACTTCAGTATGTGGAGATGCGAGGTTATGGATGCGCTGAATGCATCGAACCTCGAAGACACTCTCCTATTGGAAAGGAAGAAGAACACGACCATTGATGAAGAGTGGGCGAAGATGAATAGGTCGGCATGTGGCTTGATACGTTCATGCTTGTCGCAAGACATCAAATATCTTGTACAACATGAGACGTCGGCAAAGAAGCTGTGGGATACCCTTGCAAAGAAATACTTGACCAAGAGTGTTGAGTCAAGGTTGCAGCTTAAGAGTAAGCTGTATAGTTTTCGAATGAAGAAGGGGAGCACAGTAAATGAGCACATCAACCGATATACGAAGCTCCTTACAGACTTGGTAAATGTGGATGTCATTATAGATGAGGAAGATAAGGCGATCATCTTTCTGAATTCACTCTCGGAAGAGGAGTATGAGACATTCACTCTGCCCTTCATTAATGGAAGGCAGACCTTGGATTATGATGAGGTGTCGTCTGCACTGTCGAGTTATGAGGCAAGAAAGAAGGAGAGGCAACCTTCAAAGTCAAGCTCACGGCGGAGGCACTGGAAGTAAGGGGCAGGAATTCATCAAGGAAGGGCAAGGAGGTTAGAGGAAGATCGAAGTCCAGGCCGGGCTTCAGGGATCTCAAGAGAAATCAGTGCGCTTTCTGTAGAGAGATTGGGCACTGGAAGGTAGACTGTCCAAAGTTCAAGGGAAAGAAGAAAGAATCAAAGTCTGAAGCAAATCTCGCAAAAGTGGTAAATTCTGCAAGCAGGAAATCACAGGCAGATGGATCAGATTCAGATTCTTCAGTGTTTTCTTTTTCAGTTTACTACTCCCGTCATAGGCTACTCAGGTGAAAACGAGTGGATCGTGGACACAGGTGCGACATATCATGTATGTCCTAATCGAGACTGGTTTTCCAGTTTTGAGAAGCTGGAGGGGTGTTCAGTCGTCATGGGCGATGATCATCCGTGCATCATGGAGGGTGTTGGCACTATTCTAATCAGAATGTTCGATGGGATGGTGAGGGAGCTGAAAGAAGTGAGGTATGTATCTCAGTTGAAGAGGAACTTGATTTCTGTAGGAGCTTTGGAATCATTGGGCCTTGGAGTGTCTATAAAGGATGGAGTCCTTAGAATGACAAAGGGTTCGATGGTGGTGTTGAAAGCCGATCGCCAGAACAACTTGTACTACTTGAAGGGTAGTACTGTGACAGGGCAGGTGGCAACTTCTACCAGTCAAAAGGAAGATTCAACCCGGCTGTGGCACATGAGGCTGGGACATGCAGGGGAGAAATCATTGCAAGCTCTTGCGAGGCAAGGGCTGCTGAAGGGTGCTGAGACCTGCAAGATGGATTTCTGTGAGCATTGCATCATCGGCAAGAAGACCAAGGTGAAGTTTGGCACAGCTTCACACTGCACAGAGGGTATTTTTGACTATGTTCACACGGATGTATAGGAACCTACCAAGACTGCATCGATTGGAGGTAACTACTATTTTGTGTCGTTCATCGATGACTATTCTAGGCGCTGTTGCGTGTACACTATGCGACACAAAGATGAAGTCCTAGAACTGTTCGTGAAGTGGAAGGCTAATCTGGAGAGAAGCACGGGAAGGAAAGTCAAGGTCCTCCGTTCTGATAATGGAGGAGAGTACAAATCAGATCCTTTCCTACAGCTATGCCTTGATGAGGGCATAGAGAGACACTTCACGATAAGAGAGACTCCGCAACAAAATGGGGTGGCTGAGAGGATGAACCGAACTTTGCTAGAGAAGGTTCGGTGTATGTTATCCAATGCAGGACTGCCAAAGAAGTTCTGGGCTGAAGCTTTGGCGTATGCATGCCATCTCGTCAATAGGTTGTCGTCGTCTGCAATAGGGGGGAAGACTCCTCTTGAAGCTTGGTCAGGAAAAGCTGCTGGGGACTATAATTTGCTACGGGTCTTTGGATGTCCAGCCTACTACCATGTCAGAGAAGACAAGTTGGATCTAAGGGCAAAGAAAGGGGTGTTTGTTGGCTTCAAGCGAGGAACCAAGGGGTCCAAGATTTGGGACCAAAAGGACAACAAGTTCATACTCAGCAGGGATGTCACGTTCGATGAGGCTTCTTTGATGAAGCCTACGATCTCTCAGCAGGTGGAGACCAGCAAGACCAAGGAGCTATTGCAGCAGGTGGAGATTGATGCAGATCCACCATCTCTAGAGGATTCAGTATTCGTTCGGATCATTCCTGAGGTGACACAGGGTGGTGATCGAGTAGTTGAAGAAGATGCTGAAGATGTTGAAGAGGGCCAGGAGCAGGTCATGGGTACTATTCCAGATCCTACTGCAGTTGAAAGGCCACGAAGGAACACTAGGAGACCAGGTTGGCTCATCACTGATATGGTCGTCGCGTATGCACTTCCAGTTGTTGAGGAGGCTATTCCATCTACCTTCAGAGAAGCTGAAATCAGTTCGGAAGTAAGGATGTGGAAAGAGGCCATGAATGAAGAGATGCAATCTCTCTACAAGAACAACACATGGGAACTCACCAAGTTGCCCAAAGGGAAGAAGGCCATAGGATGCAAGTGGGTGTTTGCTAAGAAGTAAGGATCTCTCTAAGAAGATGCAGTGCGTTACAAGGTAAGGTTGGTGGCTAAAGGCTACGCTCAGAAGGAAGGAATTGACTATAACGAGGTGTTCTCCCCAGTAGTTAAACACTCGTCAATTCGGATTCTTTTGGCCTTGGTGGCGCAAAATGAGTTGGACCTTGACCAACTTGATGTGAAGACCGCCTTTCTCTATGGTGATCTTGAAGAGGAGATCTATATGACACAGCCCACAGGTTATAAAACTGCAGGGAAGGAAGAGTTAGTATGTAAGCTAAAGAAGTCACTGTACGGATTGAAGCAGTCTCTTAGACAGTGGTACAAGCGATTCGATAGCTTCATCAGGAAGAAGTACACACGTAGCCATTTTGATCCATGTGTGTACTACAACAAGTTACCATCAGGAGAATATATCTATCTACTTCTTTATGTAGATGATATGTTGATTGCTTCGAGGTCAAGATCTGCTATTGATTCTCTGAAGAAAGTTCTATCATCAGAGTTTGAGATGAAGGATCTGGGCGAGGCGAGGAAAGTATTGGGCATGGAGATCACTAGAGACAGGAGAGCTGGCAAGGTAAGTTTGACTCAGAAGGGCTATTTGGAGAAGATACTGCAGAGGTTTAATATCAATAAGGATACTAAGTCTGTTAGTACACCTATGGCGCCACACTTCAAATTGTCAGCAAAGATGTCTCCGAGGAGTGTTCAAGAGCGTGAGTATGTCTCACGTTCCATATGCCAGTGCAGTGAGTAGCTTGATGTACGCTATGGTGTGTACAAGACCAGATCTATCACAGACAGTCTCCATGGTGAGTCGATATATGCATGATCCGGGACAGGGTCATTGGGAAGCTGTGAAATGGATCTTGAGATACATCAAGGGAACAATTGATGTAGGTCTAGTATATGAGAAGGACAACACCGGAAAGCAAGAGTGCATAGGGTATGTGGATTCAGACTATGCAGGTGACCTTGACAAACGCCAGTCGACGACGGGATATGTTTTTACATTCTCACAGGCACCGGTGAGTTGACGCTCCACACTTCAGTCTACCGTCGCATTGTCGACCACAGAGGCTGAGTATATGGCTATGACAGAAGCCATGAAGGAGGCAATCTAGCTTCAGGGGTTGCTTGATGACTTGGGCGTGGAACATGATATGTTGAAGATAAACTGTGACAGCATGAGTGCCATATACTTGGTAAGGAACTAGGTCTATCATGCAAGGACGAAGCATATTGATGTCAGGTACCATTTCGTTTGGGAGATTCTGAAGGAAGGTAACATCGACTTGTTGAAGATTCACACTTCGGAGAATCCGGCCGATATGCTTACGAAGGTGGTGTCGGGAGTGAAGTTTGCACATTGCAAAGCTTTACTCCATGTCCTTCAGGTGATTTGAGCTTGCTGAAGCTCATTTGGGTGAACTACGGACGGCTTGATCCCATGGGCAGGGGTACGTAGGCAACCACGTTGGTGCAGCCGCTATCGAGTCGGTGTTCGACTCAGATTTGAGAATCTTCACCGAGGTGGAGAATTGTTGGAAGGAGAGAATATTGCTGAGGAAGTTGACATGGATTGCCGAGAGGTCGTCGAGGTGATCGCCAAGGAAGTCGATGACGAAAGGCAAATGGAAACAGCAGAAAAAACAGGCAGGTCGGTCGACCGGTCCGGTCGACCGACATGCACAGCATGCACAGGGTTCGTAGGCGGTCGACCGACCGGTCAACCGCAATTCCCTGACTGTAAGTGCCAAACTCTCTGTTAAATTCGGCTGACCGACCGGTTGACCGAGGGTGTATGTCGGTCGGCCGGCCGGTCGACCGATAGTCGGGTTTGGGTGAAAATCTGCTGCTCCGCAAATTTGGGTATTTAAGCCTAATGTTGTTTTCTAGGGTTTTGTATCTAATTGCTGAGATTTGCTGGAGCTCTCTTGCATTCAAAGAGGCTGCTAGCCATTGTAATCTTCTTTCAAAAAGCAATTAAACCTCTCTGATTGCCCCGAGGACGTAGGCATTGAGGCCGAACCTCGTTAAATCGTGTGTTTGCGATTTGTGTCTTCTTCTTGTGTTATTTGGGTGTTCTTTGTGCTTGGAGATTTGTGAGATTCTCTGTTGGTTGTTGTCATCGGCGCACAACATATATATCAACTGGTCCCATGCCTATTGTTATGATCGTTGGGCCATGGGCCCGCCACATCCCTGCATGTGCGCACACACCGAGTCGAACCGGGCTGGGTTCGGGTGGCGCGTGCTCACGACCTGCGAACACGAATGTAGTTCGATTCAGGGGGCTCTTGAATCTGAATTTTTTTCGGTTTTTCTATTTTAATTTTTATTTAAAATTCTATTTTGATTTTTTGGGATTTTCTGTTCGGTTTTGACTCACTCTCCGAATCTGCTCGCGAATTACACGATCGTGTGCAAATTTGGAGCGGGATTGTTACAACGGATGAACTCCGAGAATCTATAAATAGCTTATCGCAGTTCAGTCTGTTACCTGCAAAAAATACTACAACATTCTCTGTCTTCCTCCTCCATATTTCTTTATTGCAAATTCTGGTTTGATTTTCTTGCTGATTTTCGGAGTATTTCTTTTACATACGGGCAACAAAATTCCATCTGAGCAGAGGCCTCATCATCCTGAGCTGGGTGCTGGTTACCTACCAGGGGCTTTTACCGTTAGGAGAGGAGGTCATTCTAAGGTCCGGACGAGGGGCCGACCATTTTGATATCTTCTAGGGCAGTGTCTCTGCACGACTCACCCTAGGCCAGTAAATTTAATTTTTCTTTTAATTTCTTTATGTTAGTTGCATGCTTAAGACAAGTAATTAATTTGATTAAAAAATTTATGTTTTAATTTGTTGCATGTTTTAAGATTTAAAATTTAAAAATTATGTTATATACTCAACAATCTAGAAGATAGATCTTATTCGATAATTTTCATGCAATTGAATTTAGAAATTATTTCATGCAACTTAATTAATTTTTTTAATACTTGTTCATGCAATGTTTCATGCTGTTAAAGTTGTTCATGCAATAGAAATTATTTAATTCTTGCTAAAATTTTCAAAGCAATTTATTGAAATCCATTTGTCATAAAATGAAGCTATCAAGATCTAAACTCTAGTAAAAGTTCTCTTATTTTCAAATTTTCATTTATTCTTAGGGATTTTATTAAACTATATCATTACAGTAGTTATTTATAAGATCTTTCTAAACTATTTAGATCTTATCCTATCTGTTGCAAGATTCCTTCAAATCTAATTTAGTATTTATTTCTTACAAGTTCTTACATAGTAAAATTTTTGCTCAAATTCTGAGAAGGTCAAATCTTTAAGATCTAAGAAAAAAATCTTTTCATTGTCTAATCGTTTTCATTATAAAACTTTATTGCAAGATTTAAGAAAAATCTTAATAATCTTAATAATTTTATTCATTACAAATCTATTTGTATAAATTATTACAAGGCTAAATCTTTTCATTACAAAACTTTATTCATTTGTTTTCATTTATAACATCTTATTAGTTTTCGTTACAAAAGAAAAATCATTTACAAGATAATTTAAATTATTTAAATCTTGTTTTATTTAAATATATATATATTATAAACTCTTATTGTAAGATTTTACATACATGCATCAGTTAATTAACTACTTTTTGCAATAAAATTTAGCTAATTAAAATTGTATAATTTTGTGATATTTGTTCTAAGAATTATTTATTCTTGCAAGTCAATTATTAATTAATTCATGTTAGTCTACTTCTAAAATTTAATTGGAATAACCTTTTAGAAATTATTGTTGTTATAATTTTGAATTAGGAAAATTATAAAAGACAAATTTATATCTTGTTATATTTTACTTGAATTATTTGGCACATAATTAAAGAAGGATTACACACTATTTTATTCTACAAACCCTATTCTAAAAGCTACCAATATAAATTAAATTCTAACATTATCAAAATAATTTTGAAATACAGAATTCAGGTAGTATCATCCCGTCACTATGGCCAACCCTAATCGCTCCAAGGGTGTCAAACCAGAGAAATTTTCTGACACATACTTTAAGACATAGGCAAACCAGATGAAGTATTGGTTGACCACTTTAACTCTTATTTTAGCCATAGATGACACAATTTCTCCACCTTCTCCTAAACCCTCATCTATTGGATATTCTCCTGTTGAAACTCCTCCTACAACTCCTTCCTCCTACATCTATTTAAAACCTAAGAAAATTTACTATGATTGTCTCTATATAATTCTTATTGCACTCTCTGATAGTTTATATGACATTTATTATGAATATAAGAGTGCTAAAGAACTGTGGGCATCACTCGAGAATGAATATGGCCTCGATGATGTTGGAATCGCAAGATTCACCTCCTCCTTTAACAAATTCATGATGATTGATAGTAAACCTATCAGTGATCAACTTCATGAATTTCAAGATTATATCCGACACCTTCAATCAAAAGAAAATCAATTCTCTGATGATTATAAGGTGTCATGTCTCATTCATAAACTTCTTTCTTCCTAGTCAATCTTTACTGGAGACCTCCGTCACAAGAAAGGTGATTTAACTCTCATTAAAGTCCTAAAAGTGATTTGCATGGAAGATCAACATAGGCAAAACTCCAAATCCAAGTCAGAAATGAAAGCTAAAGTGAATTTGGTGGAGGATAAGCCTAAGCGCAAATTTATGAATCCCAATGGCAGAAAGTTCAAAAAACCCAATCATTTTCATTCTTCTCCTCATGCAAACTCCTCTTTTTTCAAGCCTTCTCAATCTTCCTCCTTGAAACCCAAAACTTTTGACCAGAAGATTGATAAAAGATTCTGCTACGTCTGTAGAAGAACAAATCATATGTCACCTTAATGTTTTAACCGAAAGAAAGAACTAGTCAAAGCTCAACCAAGAGAAAATGTAGGAAATGGCGGACACAAGGTCAATATGGTGGAACTGAATTCCAACTCTTTTAGGTTGGATTTTTCTCTTCCTACTGTTAACTCTATCACCTCCTCAGGCTGGTGGTTAGATTTAGGAGTCAATATTCACATCTGTACTGATCGTTCCTGGTTTAAATCCTATCAAGAATAACGTGGAGGAACCGTGAGCCTGGCAGATGACTCCGCTAGAGAGATAAAGGGAACTGGACGTATTGATCTCAGAATGACCGCAGGGAAAATTCTGACTCTTCAAGGCGTCCTGCATGTACCTACACTTCTGAGAAATCTGATCAGCGAGTCTTCACTTCTTAGAGCTGGCTATAGGATTGTCAAGGAATCCAATAAATTTGTTATCTCTAAGTCTAATATCTTCATGGGAAAAGGCTTTGTTTGTGATGGCCTTTTTCGTGCTCAATGTAATAAATTCTTCTGATAATAAAGTTTCTATTCCTGTTACTTTAAACATTGAGTCTAGTGATATTTGGCATGAAAATTGGGACATGTCAACTTCAATTCTATCAAGAAAATGATTAACTTGAATCTCATTCCTAAATCTTCTTTTGACTTAACTTCTGAATGTGAAATATGTGTTCAAAGCAAATATGTCCGAATACCTTGCCACTCTATCACAAGAAATTCTGAACCCCTCGAACTTATTCACAGTAATGTGTGTGACTCAAACAGAGTTCTCACCCGAGACGGTAGAAGATATTTTGTGACATTCATTGATGACTACTCCAAATTCTGTTACACCTATCTTATCAAAGCTAAGGATGGAGTTCTCGATTGGTTTAAGGTGTATAAAGCCGAAGCTGAGAACCAACTTGAAAAGAAGATCAAAATTCTAAGATTTGATCGTGGAGGGAGTATACCTCAAATGATATGATATAATTCTGTCAAGAACACGACATTATTCATGAGGTAACTGCTCCCTACACACCTCAATCCAACGGTGTAGCTGAAAGAAAGAACAGAACATTGATGGACATGGTGAACTGTATGTTACTCAGCTCAGGTGCACCTGAAAACCTTTAGGGTGAAGCTCTCCTTTCTGCCTATTTTATACTTAATAGGGTTTCTCAAAGAGACTCCGACGCTACTCCATATGAACGTTGGAAAGGGAGAACTCCTAACATTCAATTCTTTAAAGTTTGGGATTCCCTGGCTAAGGTTTCAATACTGGAACCAAAGAAAAGGAAAATCGGCCTCAAGACTGTTGATACTATCTTCATCGGATATGTACTAGATAGCAATATTAACCGATTCCTATTGGTTAACTATCAGTGAAATATTCAACAACACCATCATTGAAGTTAGGGATGATGTCTATTTTAAAAACATCTTTGCTCTCAAATCTAGAATTCTTAGTGGTCCCTCTATTACTCTTACCTCTGATATTTCTTCTAGTTCTGTTCCTACCAATGATTCTGAGTCTAGAAGGAGCAAAAGAACTGAAACTCTTACATCCTTCGGTGAGGACTTCTTCACCTATCTTGTGAAAGGTGTTCCTAGCTCTTTCAAGGAAGTAATGGACTCTTCTGAATCTTCTTTCTGAAAAAAGTCATTGACAGTGAGATTAAATTCATAATGGAGAATAACACTTGGATTCTCACTGACCTTCCTCCAGGATACAAACAAGTTAGTTGTGAATGGATTTTCAAGAAGAAACTCTGACTTGATGTTACTATCGATAAATACAAAGCCAGATTAGTTGCCAAATGTTTAACGTAACAAAAGGGTGTTGACTTTTTTGACACCTATTCTCCTGTTGCCAGGATCTCCTTTATCATAATCTTTTTAGCACTTGCATCAATTCATAACATGTTCATTCACCAAATAGATGTCAAGACTGCTTTCCTGAATGGCGATCTTGAAGAAGAGATCTATATGGACCAACCAGAAGGATTCATTGACAAGGGACAAGAAAACAAAGTGTGCAAACTTGTGAAATCATTGTATGAACTTAAACAAGCACCCAAACAATAGCATCAAAAGTTTAACAAAGTTATTGCGCAATTTGGATTCACTGTCCATGAACATGACAAGTGTATGTATTCTAAAAACTTTAGCAATGAGTATATTATTCTTTATCTATATGTAGATGATATTCTTATCCTTAAAACGTCTATTGATGCAATCCAAAGAGTAAAAGATTATCTTTCCTAAAATTTTGATATGAAGAATCTAGGTCCTGTTGATATGATATTGGGAATGAAAATATCCAAAACATCTAATGGAATTTCTTTAAGTCTGACTCATAGCATTGAAAGAATGCTTTATAAATTTGATTTTTACAACTCTAAATCAATTTTTACACCTTATGATTATTCAATTGCTTTGAAGAAGAATACGGGTGAGCATGTGTCTCAGCTGAAATACTCTCAATTAATAGGTTTACTTCTCTATATTTCTAACAGACCAGGGTATTAGTCGACTATGTTCAAATACTAGTAGACTACTATGACAAAATTTGAGAATCCCAACTCTCTGTTGGCCAACCTAGTCGATTATATAATGTGTTAGTCGACTATAACTAATATTAATCGACTGGTAATGTGCACAGCTCCTTGTGCACGTCTGTTCTTTGATCTCCGAAATTTCGTCTACCATCACGACGTATTTCAGTCACAATTCCTAACACATCTAATATCTATTGCAAATGAATTACTTCTTAGAAAAAAAGACCTTTAAGGTTCCAAAACGAGTATTGAGCGTGTACCCAACTCATTTCTTGAGATAGTCTATGTACTTCTCTTTTTCATTATTAGTAATGCAAATCTAATAATTGTGATATCCTACAAAAAGAAATCAGGAAATAAAAGGAAAAGAATATTTAAATGAAGCAAAGCTTCTGGATAAATCTAAATTTTTTGAACCTGAAAATATTATTCCAAATAAAAAGATATAAATAAATGTCATAAGGAAACTGTCAAAAGATAGGTTATGAAGTAAATAATTTCAAAAGGTTACATGATGTTAGGGGTTATTTGCGCTCGTATGGGTACAGGAAAAATATACGAAAAAGTATGGGTAAGTGGATATGGAATCTTAAAAGTTTCAGGATATGGGTATGTTGGGGACATAGCGATAATAAAGTTACAGCGATAGTGAGTTAATATTTTATAGCAGAATTTGCTGGACAATTACGGTGAAAGAGATGGTGATGGGGATCAAGAAGCCATTGACAAAGATAAAAGAGTTCCTTTCTTGATATTTAGGGTTTTAATTGTTAGTTTTTGAGTTAAATTATTATCTAAGGTCATTGCTATTTTATATATATTTTTGAGATTTTTTGTAATTTTTAGGCTGTTTTTTGGGGTAATAAATGCTTCCCCACTTAGCGGGTGAAAAAGCAGCCCGACTGGGCTGTTTATAGTCTTTTTTCTAGTATGGGTATTGTTAGAATACAAAATAATACTCATAACCTTCACCACAATTTTGGGGTTTTGGTGCAGTGGTAAAGACTTAAATATGGTATCAAAGCAACCCAGATTTAAATCCCATCAGGTGCAATTAAAAAGTGAATTTAAAACAAAAAAATACGGTCGTGCCAAAAAACCAGGGTTTCGGCCCATAAAAAGAGCACTGGATCTGCGGGGTCGTATTAGAATATAAACTTACAACCCTCACTATAACTTTGGAGTTTTGGTGCAGTGACAGAGACTTTAATAGGTATTTTTTAAACTTTTTAAATTCCGACCCCATATATGTTTATATTAGGATTGTTGGCCGAATTTATTAGAAAATATTGATTTTTAATGATTAATTGGTGCTATTAAAGCTTTTATTCATGGGTTTTCTTGATGTGTGATGCGCTAGTGGATGCAATATCTATCTTTGGTGTGATGTCGAATCTCCGGTGTGAAACCTTTCTATCTTTCATCTGGACTTTCTTTTGATTTGTAACAAAACTCTAGCAATAAAAAAATCCGTAGATCTGCACTGATTGAAACCCTAATCCACCCATAAATGTCCTATTTGCTACTGTTCAGATCTGTCCAAATCTGAATCTAAACCTAACCTATTGCTTCTGATGGTATTTTATCAATTTTTTTTCCACGAAACAATGCCAAATCAATTATCTAACCCTCAACCTCATGCAGTAACCCTTTCTAACTCGACTTCGTCCCAAAACCCCATCCAAAAGCCCTCAAATCATACATCAACAGATCTGAAAAAAAAAAAAAGAAGAAGAAAACTTTAGTTATTGTCATCCCACTCACACAGTAACTCAAATATTATGATATATTTTCAAGTTATATACCTCCGTATATACTCAAACAAGCATAATTTTTATATTAAGAATGTAGACAAATAAAAGAAATGTATCAACACTTTAAATGAAATTGTGAAACCATTGTTCATGCATTAGAATCTTTGCTTCTCTCTGATCATCTCTAATATATTTAGCATACATTATAAATTTTCTAAAACATTAAAAGAGGTATCCGACAAGTATCATCAAATTATCCAAGTATCCAATAAGTATCCTATTGGTGTGTAACACACGAAAGGGAATTCTTATAATCTTGTGTTTATTATTATCTATATAAATGTGAGGCTCTCCATTTAAGGTTAAGCCGTCTATTTCTCAAAACACTAACATGATATGAGAGCGATCTCTTATCCATAATCACTTGTGTTTCCATCATCATCAATCAATCAATACGATCTCCTTCTCCCTATCCACAAACCCTAACACTAGCCGCCAACTATCTACACCATCTCCTACTTCTTTTCATCTCCATCTCTTATTTTTGTTATTCAGATCCAATGTGATCTGAACTTAGATCTCTAAAGGAAAAAAGTTACTGTTCACATGAACAATTCCGCAAACAGTTTTTGCCAGTCTGAATTCTGTTAATCTAATGGCTAAAATTATTTTGGTAATATCTTGGTGTATTGAAGTCGCATTTTGACGATTTAAGAGTCAGTTTCCCATGTTTTGGGGCGATCCAGATGCATTTATGGATTTTGTTTGATCTCATTTTACTTGGATTTGGCAATTTTTATTTTTGAGTTTGAGGATCTCCGGAAACCTCCTTTTCTACTAAGTTTGGAGATCTCTCAAATCTCCACTATTATTGAGTTTGAGAATTTTTGGAAAAAATCTCCATTTTTAGTGGTTTGAGAATCTCTAAAACCTTCACTTCTACTATATAGTTTGGGAAACTCTAAAATTATAACTATATCCAATGCGGTGATGAATATTTAACTTTTTGCATGGTCTTTGCATAAGTATTCGGTTTGACTCATATTCAGTTTGGTTTGATTGGCAATAATGATTCAATAATGTTGCATCAGATTACAATTCAGTATTTATTTCTCAGTTTTTTCCCCCCGAAAAACCCTTGTTTAGGAAATCTTTTTCTAGTCTTTCTAACAAGCTAGACATGATTGTTACCATTGCTCCAGCTTGAGGGGGAGTATTGGTGTGTAACTCAAAGAGTATTCTTGTAATTTTTGGGTATATATTATCCATATAAAGGAGTGATTAATCTCTGTCTAAGGTTAAACCTTCTCAAAACACTAACATATCCGATGCGGGTATGACTCATTAGATGAAGTATCCGTGCAATTAGATTAGGGGGATTTAGTAGGGGTGCCACAGGATGCGGATTATCCGCGGATATCCGTATCCGAATCCGCCTCCAACCCGGATACGGATATCATTTTTTCACATCCGCCAATATCCATATCCGTATCCGTATCCGAAAGTTAGGTGAGGATACGGATATGGTAAAAGCAATATCCTATCCGTATCCGATCCGATATCCGAAAGTTAGGTGCTTGACAATGATATTCGTATGAAAGAGACTATTCGTCAATGGAATGAGGCAATAATTTTTATATTTTGAGTTGGTGAAAAAGTAATAGTGAAAAGTATCCGATTCTTGTAAGAGTAGCATGAGATATTTTGAGTATTTCGACATCAATCATGCCATCCGAATTGACATATAGCACAGGGCTCGTGTAATGTATTGCTATAGAAGTCGAATGACAATGGATACAGTGGAAGCATTGATATGTCCACAATAATATCATAATATGTATCACATTTAATATTGTTGTAAACGAGATAAAAGTAATATAAGTATATCTATTTAGTTGTTCCTTAAGCGTATCCATTTTTATATATCCGATTAGTATCCGCATCCGATCCGCTAATATCGGATCCATATCCGATATCCGATTTTGGCGGATACGGATATCATTTTTTCACATCCGTCAATATCCGTATCCGTATCCGTATCCGAAGGTTGGGTGCGGATATGGATATGGTAAAGACAATATCCGATCCGTATCCGATCCGATGGCACCCCTAGGATTTAGCTACCAAAATTTCATACAAAGTTGAGTGTCACAGTTTAACACGTGAAATTCCTTGAACTTTTTAGGGGTTCAGTATTTCCAGATTCTGTCTATATAGAATAAAGTATATGTTAAACCTATTCTGTACTTTAGTTTTACACTAATGGCATATCTGCGAACCTCGCCACCCTCAATAAGATGTACTTAAGCTTGAACACCCTTAACAACCTATGCCTAACCCATCCATTAACAAATTTGCATCCAAGCTCTTCAGTAATGGTCTCACAAGCCACATCATGCATAAAGTTTTGTGCTAGTTATTACCTTATTCTTGTTTCTGCAGGGTGCATGGTGTAACAGTGGCAGAAATGCCTCTCGTTGCAACTTGCAGCGAACGTCGTCGTCAAGGAATGTGCAGGCGCCTTCTGGGTGCAATTGAAGAGGTAAATGCAGGGCTCTAAAGTATTAATTATTTCCTTTTTTAATTTTGTTTCTTGATCTTGCACTTTATATGTTTGGCCACAATGACCTTGATGTGCCCTTCATCTCAAAGTTGAACCTTGTTACTTTTTGCCACAGACTTTAGCAGCGTACTCAACCTGAAGCTCTGGGATCTGCAGTCATTAGCTACTGAATCCTCGTGCGTTTTGACAGGCATAATGACCTAATATAGATGTATTTATTCAGAGAATATGTTTATCATTATAAAAATGATTTAGGAATTGACCTTTAGTAATGTTTATTAAAAGTTAAAACTTAAAATGTTAGTTGAAGAAACTTGATGCTTTAGTGCTTTAGCTTGTTTCACCACTGCCATTGGATATTTCAAGATAGGGCTTTGTTGGCTTTGTTCCAAAAGAGATGAGTTTATTTGGACACATCATGTCCTCTTGTGCATGATAAAAAATTTCATAATGTCTTTTTGTGCATGATAAGAAAGCTCATATTTGGTTCGCAACTTAAGAAGAAAAGATTTCTTCCTTACTCCTTCCCTATTTCTTATTTCTTTTATTTTCTTTTGTGCCTAGATGAGCGTGTGTGCTTCTATTTGTTTGTTTTTTTTAATCTTTGTAGGAGGGAGAGAGGGAGGGCAACTATAACTGGATGAGGTGTAAGGGAAACATTTGTGCAGGGATGAGGCTGGATCCAGAACTCTGCAAAGGCCTCAGTGCGAGCCGTGAGTGCATCCATTTAAAGAATTGAAGCTCATATGGGTTAATGTGAGGGGCAATTTGCTATTCTCCCTGTAGTATGTGACAACAAAGTTATCCTTTCACAGACATCCTGATTTTATCACATGAACATTGCAACAGATAGATGGATGATGCTCATATAACTGGAAGTAATCTAATTCTATGGCTCTTGGTGTTTATAATTGACTTGCATCTTAAATTAGTTAAATTGTTTCTTTTCTGTGGGCATATGAGCTCAATTGTTTGATTTTCTTTTTTGAAAGTTTATGTTGAAATATATCATGGTTGAATTGCTCGTTTTATCAGCAGTTGTAGATTTTCATATATGTGTATGTACTGATTTTCTTGGCTCTCTGTTTTGGATATAGATGCTGAAATCTCTGAAGGTTGAATTGCTAGTTTTATCAGCAATTCCAGATTTAGTCGATACGTGGATATTAGGCTTCGGATTCAAGCCTATCGAAGATAATGAGAAGGAGCGGCTTAGTAATATAAGCTTGATGTCATTTCCTGGAACTGTACTGCTAAAAAAGACCTTGTATGAAGGTAAAGCAAAGATCGGGTTTCGGTTATTGTTTGTTCACTTTTCCTTCCGTTTGTAATTTTTCTTTCTCAGAGTTTGTCTTTGCTTGTTACTAGATTTAATTAACATTTGTTGGAGATTTATCGTTTGGCTGACACCTAGAATTTTCCTCAGATGCTGCTCGAAATGAAAGCGACCGGTTGCCAAGCAAAGAGGAAACTCAAGATTATATGGGTTTTGATGAAAGGACTTGTGTTAAAACTGCACAGCAGCATTATGAAAATGTCAAAAAAGAACAGCTAGATAGCGAGCATAAAAGATCAATCCCGTGCAATGTGTCTCCTTCTCCAACACCTGGGAATAGCAAACAAGGTGATTTCAGCAACATGGAGTCCTGCAATATGGCAATGGGTACAGTAGGATCCTCAAACACTTCTGAGATGAATAAGCTCTCTTCAACTGGACTAGGTCTTCTCACTCATATACCATCTGTCAACATTTCTTCTACATACCCTTGTTCTGACTCTCTCTTGCATCCGTCTATAGATGCTGAACTCCCTACTGCCCCAAGCCCCAAAGATATCGATTTACCGACAAGGAATTTGGACACAACACAGCTTGCCCATATCAATCCTGAGGATAGTGCTTCAGACACAAGACTTAAGGAAAGAACATTCTATCACTGCGAAGGTGATGAGACCGAACATGTGTGCACTTTTGAAGCTTCAGACGCAACATGCGGCAGCAAACAAGGCACACTTGACAAGGGAAAAACATGATCAGTTCATGTAAGCATCTGCTATCACCCACCAAAGAAAAAAGCTGTCTGATTTCTACTGCATTCTCCAGGTGCCAGAAAGCTTAGTAATGGTGCATCTGGTTTCCTTTCCCTTTTAAAACTTCATACTTCTTATGTGTTTTCAGGGGAGGCTACCATTTTGGCTTCTGCTGCCTGTCGGAAACATTACTAGCAAGTTCTCGGCGCTAGATCAAGCGTCTGTTTATGCTGTCCTACTATGAGGTTAATGAATATAATTTTAAACTTATGGGCTTCTCTCCTTAGATGAATAGTTTGAAAGGACATCCAGTGTAAGAAATCTGCCTACTATTTTGCCATGTACTGTACCTTTTACCTCAAAGGCTCTTGGTTTAAGTTTCCTTTTGCTGATATGCCTTCAGCTAATGTAGGGTTAGCTTGTTGTACAGAAGAGAGTTGGATTTTGGAACAATTTGGTAAAATTCTAGGTAACCAGCTGTATATGAGGTTGAATTTGTGTAATTCAGGTTATTTAAGTTTGCTGTCCTCGTTAGTTTCTGTTAGTGCTACATTGTATGTCTCTGTATTACTGTGCATAAATGTTTTTCAGAACCTGCTTATAAATGTGATGAAATTTCTCTCTTTTGGCGACACAATGCTTATCATCGTTTTTCTGACCTATGCTTCCAGTTATTTCTTCATGTAGGTCATAAGTTATGTTTGCACCCTGGCTTTTTAAATTCAAGTGCACTGTAAGGGACAATTGCAGCTCTATGTTGAGACTGTTTTTTTTCATGACATGTTTCTGAATGGAGCTGCAAATATGTTGGGTTCAAGTATCTGAAAGGTACGCGTACATGTATGTTCACAAGAACTATAATAGTTAGTAGACGTTTTCCTTGAAAGTTTTAGCCCTCTAAAGACCAAAATGGAGGGCTTCAGTACATGGAACAAGAGCCTGTCACTTCCATTAAAACAAGAAAATGCAAGGCTGCATGTAGTAACGAAAAATATGCGTATCTGATCAGAATGAAAACAAGCACCATTTTGTTCTGGTATATACTGTCAATGCAATAGAGAACTTGGTAAGAAGGGGAAGAAGTAGTTTCCAGTAACAATTAGGAACAGATGAAATTACATAACAAGCTGAACTAAGTTCCAACACACAATACAACAGTGGTAAACTCCTATATAAATATGAAAAGATCAATAGAATACAAGGTAGTAGTTTTGCTATGTAATGAGAGTTCTAATAAATATACCAGCAAACCAAAAATTATAGATGACAGTCACTCTGAGGAAAATAATCAGTAAACTGAAACACAAACAATTGAATTATGGATATGAAAATTCATAGCAAGGATACTACTGAAGTCGCGGAAAAAAATTCATGCCAAAAAAGTATTTCAGAATAATGTTCTCTACAGTTTATAGAACTGTTGGGTCAGTATCAGTGTGCCAAGAAGGATAGAGAGAGAAGACAACATTCTGATCTTTACTACAGAGAAAAGTAACATATCTGCATGCAGACACAAGACACACAAAATATATGAGCTTGAAAATGACTGTACAGTCACATAATAATGATCCATCAGATCAAAATGGTTTGTAAAATAAAAAACCATTAAGTATATTAAGTTTCTCAATGTCAAAACTGTCAAAGCTGTCCACTGCAGATTCAGAGTCTGAAAGCTATAAAAAGATTCAAATGAGGAGTAGAAACCTGAACCTGTCTTCATAGAACACAGGTAAGTGGGGTATACAAGCAACAAAAAATATGGAATTAGAATAAAACTGAGAAACAAGGCAATAAAAAAATATATTAGAGGAAAACAGGAACAGAAAACAAGGTCCTCTACTCTGAAAATGCATTGTTAATTTTAAGAAAAAGTCTGTCAGTTACATACAGACAGCCAATTGCTAAGATTGTTAATGTGCTCCTCTGAAAGTTTAGTTGGTCTTGTATCAAGACTTAACTATGACCCAGAGAAGCCCATACATATTATCCACAGACAGCTTTCTTGACGGCAAAAGGGAAAACAACAATAATATATAAGGTGCCACAATACCAAAGCTTGAACACAAAATCAACAAGTCTGCTGAAACTCAGAAGAAGGGAACGAATGAAATAAACAAGGTTGAATTGATATCACTGAAAATGTTCTTGCACTGCAACTTCGGCACAAGGGAACTGTCACCCATCTGACAAAGGCATGAGCAAACAGCAGCACTGAGAGATTTAAAAGTTCATCGATTCGAAACCTTTCAATCACTCTCTATAATGCAAACATTTTCTGAATGGCGAAACAGAAGTCATTTAGAGAGAGAGACAGAGAGTCGGAGAAACCACCATGAAGCATCTCAAACTACTGGGGAGACAAACTTGGAAATTTGACTTCAACAGCTAGTTGTTTGACATGCGTAATAAGTGAAAATTTAAAGATTGAACAGCGCAAGATATTTCAGTCATAGCAAAATTTTGATTTTATTTTGATGAGGAAATCTGAAACAAGGAATTTATGGTTACATGTCATCATCTCCATCACCACCCCCATCACCTAATGCTTTTTTCCATCAAATTTTTTTGACAAAAAGCTACAGCCAACTGCAGCCTGTAGTCAACCATCTTCTGCCATATTCCAGGCCAAGAAACTATGGACACAAAAAGAGCTCCCCGCAGCCTGGATCCCTACGTGGAGGTCAAGCTCCGCAACTACAAAGGCCTGACCAAAGTCATCCAGAAGAACCAGAACCCAGCTTGGGACCGGGTCTTCGCTTTCTAGAAGGAGAGGCGGTCGAGTACATGCTCGATGTCTGACTCCCACATGTGGAGCCTGAGGAGGAGCAGGGCCAATTTCTACCGGATCACCTCGCTCCTCTCCGGCAATGGGGCTTCCGCGAGATGGTTCGATGGAATTCGGAACTGGAGAAATCCGGTGACCACGATACTTGTTCATGTCTTGTTCTTGATGCTGGTTTGCTATGACCATCTTCCTGTATCTGTTCATGATTGGGATTTGGAACTATAGGTTCCGGCACCCAGCACCATCCACACATGGACACCAAGCTCTCTCATGCAGAACTGGCTCACCCGGACGAGCTCGGGGAGTGTGACACATTCACCGGATGTCGTCAGAGTGAGGTACGACCGGAGGAAGAGCGTGGCAGGCAGAGTGCAGGCGGTGGTGGGGGATTTAGCGACGCAAGGGGAGGGGGCACACGCGTTGCTGAGCTGGAGGGATCCCCGGGCGACAGCCATCGGTGATCTGTGCACTTTTCCTTACATGACACCGTTTCAGGTGGTGGCGGTGATCGCCGGACTGTACTTGCTTCGCCATCCCAAGTTCAGGTCGAGGATGCCGTCTGCTCCGTACAATTTCGACAGAAGATTGCCGGCCAAGTCTGATATGTTGCTCTGAGCTTAGTAACAGGATAATATGTGTTATCGGATGGCAATCAATAAAAATTAGGCTAACTTGCATTTTGATTTCACTTTTGTTCTTGTAAATTTTGGGATCAGAGAGAGGTAGGGAGCTGAAAGAAGGTTCTCTGGAGATTTTCTGGGAGGAAGATTGAGAGAGCAGTTGGTTCCCTGCTGCAAATTGAACAGTGTCCTTTTGCTGTTTGTGAGAAGATCAATGGATCATGCAATGTGCAACTCAAATTGCTTGATTCCTTGTGTTTCCTTTGTTTTGTTTCTCTTCCAAATTCCGCAGTGGATGAGGGAATAAAGTGGCAGGTTGGGGCCATGATGTTTGCTGCAACTTAAATTTGAGGACAGCTTGCAATCCATGAGACACAGGTCACCAGAGTTTTTCAGCTGTTCTTGGTGGGCAGACAATGGCAATGGTAGAAACAAAAATATATTCCTGTTCTACATTCCAAGAACTATTTTTAAGAATCCAGATAAAAGAAAATTTGAAGATGTTGGAACATGCTACTCATGGTCACAGCTATTGAAGATTTTGAATTCAAAACTTTGACATATGCATTCAAAATAGACAGATGGTTATCAGATTCAAGAAGCTTGGACCCTGATCAAAGAAATTTGACAAATGCATTCCCGTGAATATAAATAAATTCCTATAATTTAGATGTTGTAGATCACAAAAAACATCATGTATTTAAACAGAGTAACAATACCACTCTAAATTCTGCTTCTCAGAGAAAATAGCCAAAACTTGTATATACTGAAACAAATGTAGGATGATGTAAAATATCCAAAATTTTCCTTTGACGGAAAGCCGTGGATTGGCAAAAAATATCCGAACCAAACGCAACAAAATGTAATTGTACAACAAACAGCTTGCTTTCGCTGTCAGTTAGACAACATTAAGATCAACAGCCCTACGATTATTATGAAGCTTGTTAACATTCCACAAATCAATATCCAATCCAGAGTAGCCAGCCTACCTCTAGTTATATCTTGCTTATCTAAGCTTTGCATCTCATGTTCATTGCTCTTCTTCTCAGATCCTTGTATCCTCTTCCTCAATAGCAGAGACTGAATAGAATTAACCAGGGTTCTGCTTCTCCAGCTTCCAGTTTTGCAGCTATCTAATATGATGCTATCAGGAACCTCATTTCCCATACAATCACCTTGTCCACAATTCTGTGATGTGAGATAGCAGGGTTCAGGCTCTCCTGAGCACATACAGTTGCTGCATGAATCTGGAGCGGGAGAAGTTTCTGCTGTGGAGTTTCCTTGGTGAATGTCTTTTTTCACCGGTTCAGGGTTTCCTATCACTTCCCCAAAGACGGACCATCTTCCCACTGAGGTAATTTTCACGTCTGTTGAGGTGCCCAACATACTCTCTGGGCAACTACTAACACCTGAATGTATCCCTTAGTATGACCTACCTGAGATAGGAGAAAAATGTCCAGATAAGAACTCAGCTGAACCACGTGCAGGTTCAAAAATAGTAAAAACAGAAAATGAAGGCTGTTCTCCTAAATTCGGTTAAAAGGAAACCTACAATATACACAAAATAGTGAACAATGTACATGACTATTACATGTCAGAGAGGCAAAAAAAATGTCATCAGATTTGCTCCAAGGTTATTGGGTTAGGATGTAACCAAAACAAAGACATTTAGTATAGCCAATTTTAGGCTGAAACAGAATTATCTTCCAATGATTTGATCAGGTAACTAGGTGCTATTGAGTTATTCAGCAGGCACTTCCAGCCAAAGTATACGGGGTGGTCTAGAAATTTCAACACCTTGAAATAAAGAACTGAAGACATTTATCTGCCAAAGAAATGGCACTCAGGGGCAAATATCTTTATTAACTTCTATTCCGCTTAAAAGAAAAACCAATATAGAAGCATAGACCTAACATGCACAAGAAAGTATGAGGATGAAAGAGCTTGCACACCAGATGAATTCCATCTGTGGCGATCTCAGTAATCCATATTCTCTCAATCCGACCTTCCATTCCTTGATAGGGGTTAAATGATTCAAATACAGAAGTCAACTCTCGACTGCGCTTTTTCACTATTGTGCTGGGCACTTTCTTCATCCTTGCAGCAGGAGTTCCTGGATGATTTACAAAGGTTAACCGGTAAAAGTTATCTGCCACCATCTCGACTTAAATAAAAACCACTAGAAACTTCTAGTAGCATGATAGGATGTTATACAATTAAAATTTACTTTGAAGATAGAAGATTATGATGTCAGTGTTAATGAATAACATGCACAACATACCTGGCCTTGGGTAAAATTGTGAGATATGAACTTGAGAGAACTGGTATTCTTTTATAAGACTGATGGTTTGTGCAAAATCATCATCAGTTTCACCTGAATAATTCGCAATACGAGTATAACATCCATCAATGCCTTTCTGGTCACTTTAAGCTACCAAAGTTATATTCGATCCTTTTCAGGAGATCTTAATTAAATTGGAGGACGCAGAGAAGAGAAACATGAACTGAAATGTAAAATAGCGCATATTTATCTAAAATTCAACTAGTATATTGCTCACTGACCAGGGAATCCACATATTATATCAGTTGCAATCTGCATCCCAGGTACAAGTTCATTCAGTGTGTCCATCACAGTTCTGAACTCACTAACAGTGTATTCACGATTCATTGCCTAACAAAATGCAAAGTGTAACATATTAGGTGTCAAAATGAAACTCCAAAACTTAGCAACCATGCTCATTGAACTTTGCAGGATCTCTGAGATACTGCTAATATAAATTGCAGGGAAAGTTGTGGCAGCCAGTATCATGTAAAAACGACTATAATTGAGGGAATGGTAAGCATATATGAAATTTTGCTTTTAAATTTACCCCCAGAACGGAGTCACTCCCACTCTGCACAGGAACATGTAGAAAGGAGTAAACAGAAGGGTGGCACAAGATTTTAGCTATTTCCTTTAAATGCTCCAGTATAAAAGGAGGATTCGTCATCCCAATTCGAAGCATGGTGCTTCTATCAGGAGGAAGTTCTGCAACGATGGCATTAAGTAAAAGTGGAAGGTTTGTTCCTATGTCCCGACCTGTAATATTATGAAAATTTTCAGTTACAAAAAAGGATTTGAGTGGATTCTCAGATGCAGGAGTAAGAAATCACAATATTAGTAGATATAAACATCAAATTTTATTGCTCAGACCATTAAAATAGAGCAGTATATAACATGAAACTGAAGATAAGATATCCACAAACTCCAAGCAAACACCCAAAGATCCCGTGACAAATAATATTAAACAAAATGAGTGTTTGAAGAGAGAATTTTGAGCTTGTAAAAAGTTCAAAGTAAGAATACTTGTCACCTCGTTTGTATTAACAACTTAATAACACAGGTCACATTCACATAAAGACTAGGGTCCTACAAATAAGAAGAAGGTACCAACTTTAGAACAAGAGTGTGCCTTATATAAGGTATTGGAAGTTTGGAACATTTCAAAGCAGAATGTTTACCATATGCACCAGTATCTTCACTGCTCAACCATATCTCTTTAACTCCTTGAAGGATAACAGCTCTTACACGCCCGACCTGGGGCACAGAAGTTATGGTTAAAATGGCATTTTTAAGATGTTAAATAAGTATGCATCTGGGTAACACATCTTACAAGGCTGTCGATTGTGTAGCTCCCTAGGTGACCACGAGCATGCTTTGTCTTGCAATAAGTGCAAGCACCCAAACAACCTACATTAATTGGAAGAATCTCAATAAATTTGTTCTTTCTCACCTGTTGAAAAATACGAATTTATGTTATAGAACATCTGTGAAAAATGAATACAGCAATAAACCTACTAAAGCCAAATTGCCTAAGGCCAGTTCAGACACAAAAAGCAGCAAATCTGTATAGCCAAAGGAAATTGGCGAAGTAAGATTGAATACACAATTTGTAAATTATACCTTAGGAAGATCTAAAGATGGCAATGTTTTCCGGCTTAAAAGCCGAACCTCATGGCCCTTTAATGTCTCCTCAACAACTTCCACCACACGGTCTATTTGTTGCACCCCGATTACACTGACCCCTTCAAGTTCCTTTAAGTCACGACTTCCCTGAGGCACACATCCGGCCACTACCAGTGGCTTCTTTGCAGTTTTAGACTTTGATATGAGGGTATCCATGGCAGATTGGCTAGGTGACTTTACAGTGCATCTGCATAGAGCAAATGCAACACCTATGATAATTTATAATTATAGACTGAAGCTGAACCTAGTTATTTTATGTCATAAGGAAATTGGGTTTGAAATTCCTTGAGGAAATGAAACTTTATGTTATATTTAAGCTGTATTGATTTTTTTACACACATAAGCAAAAACTGCATGAAAATATGCTATGTGAACTGTGATGAGTTTGCACAAGAAAAGCAATGTTAAAAGTGGTACACTTATGCCATCTAATCTAATCCAACAAGCCACAAATGCGAAAAAACTAGTTGCAAAGTAGAAGGGAAATTTCCTGTGAGATGGGCAATAACAGATTAAATGAGAAGGGAAAGATAGAGCAGTACGTATTTATCAACCACAGGTCTGCCTCATCAGGATTGTCGCTAACTGCATATCCAAATGTTGAGAGCTGACCAGCCATATATTCACTGTCACTCTGTAAAAAAGTCATGGAGAGAAGACACATAAGCACAGCAAATATCCTTCCAGATTCCACCTAATATGTGCAGCTAACAATTTATGCAGACATGAACTTCAAAGAAGTTTAAAGCATTAATGCATTATGAACTTATGAGACTCAATACACGAGAACGGGCCCATTATGCAAACCTAAAACTACACACGATCTGAATGTTAAAGGAAGACCAGGTGGACTGAAAGGAAATCAATGTTAAAAATAATTTATACAAGAGATTTCCTTAAAGGCGTCTGTAATGTTTTAACTTTGTGCTTCCCAACAAAATACAAGGCCTATATTAAGTTCAGTTTTCACATGTCCAAATGGCTAGTTACTTAGTAACCTAAGCTTTTTGGTATCAAATTCCAACTGGGGTCATTATGGAGAATGAGTCTAGCGCTACAACTTGAATGCATTTGGATCCATCCACCTGAACACAACTTGACATATATAAATTATACATAAATTTGGATAATGGCATGTAATGCCCTGCATATGGTTGAGTGCTCATACCCCTTGTTTGTTATAAGGACTTAGCACTTGTAGGTTAGCTTGTTCCTGACTAAACTAAGGTTAAAGTTTGTTAATAGTCTATCAGAAAGTGAGACGTGTCCAAAACCCTCAATTAACATTACTTTCACTAACTACCCCTTTATAATTCATGCTAAAGATTTCCTCCATCATCTCCTTTTCATGTCTATGAAACCCAAAGCCCTGTACAAACCACTATAGCTCCAAACTTGACCTCAGTATCCCTCCTTTTTTCTTATCTTTGTTCTCTCTCTTTCGGATTTAATTTGAGGAGTAACATTAGGGGATTAGCATGGTCCGGCTTGTAAAAACTAGTTGATATGCATTTTCAACTCATCTTATGTTAATGCAGCCTACACTAACTACATTCATATCCTTCGCCTAACACGCAAATTATACAACTTTGAATTTAGTATGAACTCATTCTAATGGACAGTAAACTATACTACGTCCTTCTTTAATCCATCCATACGATAAACAGTGTATGCTATTCTCAGTAAGTAAACTGATAAATTTCAAGTGACCACTCCTCAGTTTGTTTCGATTAAGTTTGTAACAGAAATGCAAATTTGTTATCGTAAATGCGCAATAGTAAGCTAATTAATGAACAAACTAACAAAAACACAAGAACTTGATGGATTTGCTTGCCTGGTTATGGGAACATCCGAAGGTTTTGATGTAAATAGTCTGCAGACAAAATTAAGCAGATAACAAAGAAACCAAATTGAGTTTTTAAAAAAAAAAAAAACTTAAAAAAATAGCAACCCTTCGGTGATCAAGAGAAATGGGAGTTATTAGTAAAGATTATGACCTGAGTGCCCGGGATTTGAGGGTTGGCTAACAGGGGATCTTGAAGGAGACGAGCTTTAGGCTTCTTCTTGGGATTGATTCCGACCGCCGCCTCCACAGGTAGGCGAAGGCCCGGCGGAGCTCCGGCCGCCACCACGTCCTCGATATCTTCCATCCCGACGGCGGCGAGCAAGGTGTCGGAGTCTGCGCGGGGAGTAGAGATCAGTGCCGAGTTGGGGTTAGGGTTAGAGAGGACAACTAGCTGGACCTGGACCCGCTGGGCCGCTGATTAGTGATTGGTCCATTTTGTTTTCTCACGTGCACAGCAGTTTTCTTTTGGGCCAAAGCCTAGGGCCTTCTTCATCTCTTGTACTTGTTGTTGGGCTGTGGGCTGTGTAGTTTTGTGAGGAGAGTACTTTGAACACTGATCCTGATTTCTGGTCAGTGCTCTCTCCATTGGAGTTGAATCCTCCGGCAACTGACAAGCAACTAACAAGCACAGACGAGGACACCCTAGGGATGGCAACGGGGCGGGGCGGGGCCGGGTATTGAACACCCCGTCCCCGTACCCAAAATCCCAAAACCTGCCCCAGACCCCGTTGGGTATTCCACAATCAACCCCATCCCCGTCCCGACGGGTAATAAAAATACCCGACCCGACCCGACCCGACCCGAAATCATGTATTGGGCTCAAATTTTTAGGACAAATTGGATTTGAATTTTGGACCATTTGATTTAGATATTTATAGGGAATGAGATATTTGTAATTAGTGTTAAAAGTTAGATTATTTAAGTAGATGTATATATAATATTATTATACTCATTATATGAAAAAATAGCGGGGCGGGGTAATGCTATACCGTACCCGCCCCGTACCGGCCTTTGTTATTTCGGGTTTTCCTCGTTACCCGATCCGAACCCGGTCAATGATCAAAAAACCCGCCCCATTCGGGTCGGGTCGGGTCGGGTCCCCGCGGGTACGGGTCAAATTGCCATCCCTAGGACACCCTATGGGGACCAGCATGACAAGTCATTGTATACTCACAGTGTCCACACCGGCCTCCAGAGCTATCAAACTTGACAAGCAAGCTAAGGGTAACCGATCAGTCAGAAGTAGGAGACTCAACAGTTTCTACCTCTTTGATGCTTTATATGACGATGACGATCTGAGCATGGAAGATGACTGACGTTGATCTAAATCTGGATGATGTCAAACTCTTTCCGAGAGTAACTTGATCTTTATTAGCTTATTTTCTTCTCTTCTGTTTTTTTGGTTTCTTTTATTTGACTATAAAAACAAAAAAATGAAACCCTGCCGAGCATCTCCATGCAATATGATGCACTCCGAACATCCTTTGCACGATGAGCCTCTGTATTTTTTTTTTTTTTAAATCTATTTTTCCAGGACGAGATTTGTAACGATGACTTTCGACGTAAAATGTGGAAGTGTTGTTATTTAATGAGTGAAGCACAACGAACTGTATTCTTATAAAGGATCACTTGTTAGTAGTTTGAAAATTTGAGTAATAAATCAAACTTATAATTATATCCGTACCTCATTTAGCTTGCTCGGCAAATTACTAACTCGTAATTATATTCATATCTCGTTTCTGAACAGCCCTACGGTCAGCTTGAAAGCTCGTTTATAGTCTGGATTTGTTGGGTTAAGAATCAAGATCAGGATGAGGCCTGGTTTTAAACGCCTCCAAAAAAAAATATTTTGAGAGTAAACGGTGAATCTGAAAGGCCTTTCGCGTTTCATGAATGAGAGATTAAAGAAAACAACTCAAAAATACATAATCTTGACAACTTTTGATGTATGTGAAGGCACAGAGGTTAAAGAAAACAACTCAAAATATATAATCTTGACAACTTTTGATGTATGTGAAGGCGCTGAGGGAGAAAGAAATAACAGCAGATGAACCACAAAATAAGAAAAGATAAACTGACCCCTCAAGATATCAAAAATAGTCTGTGATTGTAACAAAAATCTGAAAGTAACTGATCTCTCAGGTCAAGTGATAATTTAAGGCCTCAAAAAATTTAAGCCCAGAGCTAGAACCCATCACATACCCCTGGTCCAGCTCCTGTCCATTATCATCCCTTGAGCGGGTGTTTGGTTCTTCGAAGCGAGAGCGGAAAAGTCCCTGCAGCAGCTGACGAACTACAGGCGACATCGGTCTTTTCCATTTTGTTGTTTGTTTTGCAATTTTGGTGGGAATCATGATACCGCGGGCCACTATAAAATTCCTGACTAGCAATCTTTTTTTCTCCCTGTCAATTTCACTCGCCCTTGTCTCAGTGTCAGTTCATGTATGTGAGCCACACACACATATAATAAGAGGGTCAATCACGCATTGATGGGTGGGTCGGAACTCTTATAATATGTTATAATATGTATGTGAGGCTCACACACATAACATATTATAAGAGAATCAATACACGTGTCAATGCGTGATTGGTCATCTTATTGTATGTGTATGGCTCATACACATAAACCGAACCCCCTTGCCTCTGGGAAGAGTTGGATTTCTAAACAAACAAGCCCCATCGAAAAAATTTTCCAAGGAAAACTGCTCCCGTGGCCTCGACTGCAGAATTCCTATTTTTTTCCTCTCCCAAACGGGTCCTTAATGAAGAACGAGGAAGCTCAGGCTTAGTTCAGCCCACATTTGCAGATTCCATGAGGCATAAAGCCGAGTTTTATTTTGCTCCACTACTAGTGAGCATCTCACTGAAGAACAATCCAATGCCAGTCTGCATGATCTCATCCAATTCTCACCTGCACCATCATATGCACAAATAGGTTCAGAAATAGGGCTGGAATCGAGTCCAGCACTATTGTGTTGATGTTTGATTTGGTTTAAAATTTTCAAATTCGAATACGAGTTCGAGTTCGAATTTTTTTAACGAACGTTAAAATATTTTTAAATTTGTTTAGTTACAGCTTGAATAGATTTTTTTTCATGTTCATAGTATGTGACAATTATTTTACGTTGGCTGTCACAGACCTACCACAACCCTCCTCCTTTATCCTGACTTGGGACAGGCAGTGAACGGGACATTGACGGAGTTCCTGTAATTTCCTTTTGGTTCATGTAGCCTACCCCAAATACTCGGAACAAATGGCTTTGTTGTTGTTGTTGTTGTTGTTGTACAGTTTGAATAGTTTCAGAATTATTTAATTAAGATTTTTTTTTATTTACTTTGATTTTATTGAGAACATTGTAATTGTATTTGAAAAATAAAGATCTTGCACGACAAAAGGGGCTGAGCTCTCGGGCTCAGAGAGAGAGAGAGAGAGAGAGAGAGAGAGAGAGACGTGCTCTAAAAAGTAGAGAAAGAGCTGTTGAAAGAGTGACGCGCCTAGAGTTAGATTTAGGGCGTGTTTGTTTCGCCGCAAAACGTCGCAAAACGCAAGTCGTAAAATTTCTTTTCCATTTTCTGTTGTTTGTTTCGCTGAAAAACAAGTTGCAAAATGCAACTCTTCTTTTCCCACTTGCAGTTGCTACAATTAAATTTGTGGTCATGTAAATCTCACTTTTACACTCATATTTTCCCACTTGCAGTTGCTACAGTTAATTTTGTGGTCATGTAACTCTCACTTGTATTACACTTACAGTTCAAAATAGTTACTTGATAATCAATATATAATTTAATATTATTAAATATTTAATATTTTAAATAGTGTTCAATTTCTTATTTAATTATTTAATTATTTTATATTTTTAATCTTTAATTTTTTTATTGTTTTAATATTTAATATTTTACTATTTTAATTTACTATTTTATTTAATATTTTATTTAATACTTTATTATTTTATTAATACTTATTCCATTTTTTATTATTTTATTTAGAGTTAATATTTTATTAATATAACAATATTATACTTTAATATAAAATTACTATATATTTAATTATTTATTTTTTAATATAAAAAATTACTTTATTAATATCATAATATATTTTATTATTATATTAATATTTTATTATGTTAATATTGTAATAATAATTCAGTATAATAATACTATAATGATAATTTATTATTAAATTATAATTATATTTTATTAGTATTCTTAAAATTTTAATAATGTTCTTTAGATTTTTTTAAAATTTTATATTATTTATTTAGTTAATATTTTAGTAATATTTTACTATTTATACAAATATTTTATTAATATTATTGTTATAAATAAAATATTAAGATTATTAATTTTTATCTCAAATTTATTAATACAATTTTATTTGCAATAGTAGATTTAATTTAATAGTATTTATAATATTTAAATTACTGCTACAGTTAATTTTGTGGTCAACTTTTCCACTTACACTTTTACATTACCAACCAAACACCGTAAAACACAATATACTTTACCATTTACACTTTCACTTTATCAACCAAACACCGTAAAACACAATATATTTTTCCATTTACATTTCACTTTATCAACCAAACACCGTAAAACACAATATATTTTCTCTGTTACAGTTCACTTTTTCCATTCTCATTTTACAACTTACGACTTGCGACGTTTTGCAACGAAACAAACAGGCCTTAGAGTTGGCATCAGTTTTACATAAATATTTTACATAAAAGTTCTTTAAAATTTAATAATTATAAAATATCATGGAGCAAAATGTATTATTTGTGTATATGTGTGTGTGTGTAATATTATATTTTATAAGAGGTTAAATACGTCTGTACTAAACAGATAGTTCAACAAACTAATAGACCGAATACCAGCGCGTCCAGAATTGATTCGTACGAATAGTAAAAATATTTGTTTACACTTAAATGACCACTTAAATCAAATATGACTGAATAGCTAGATGAAAATTTAACAACTATTTAATAATTATTCGCTCAATTTCCACACTAGTGAAAAAGATTCAGAATTGATTCGCAAATCATTCTTCAACCACATGCCCTTCTCTTGCTCTCGTCTGATCAGTTACAAACTTTCAAGGTGACAACTTATAATATTTATTACATTAATGAAGAAACTGGACCCTATGACAGCTCTTCAAATTAGTAGTGGCAACAAATGGATTCAGTTCATGTGTGTGAGCCACACACACATACAATAAGAAAGCTAATTTCGCGTTGAAACGTGAATTGAAACTCTTATAATCTCTTATAATATGTGTGTGAGGCCAACACATATAACATATTATAAGAGGATCAATACACATGTCAATGCGTGATTGGTTCTCTTATTGTATGTCTGTGTGGCTCACACACATGAACCGAACCCACAACAAATAAGTCCCCAACACTATGTACTCGTATAAACTATAAAGTAGTTAGCCGGTTGTTAAGCCTTAAGACACGTAGATTGGTGAGATTATACTCTCTTACAAAATTGAGTCCTTTTATGTCTTAAATAAAAGAATACAAATTCTCTAATTTTCTGCTCCTACACAAACTCTAATAACCACAAATACTAGTAGTATTTATACAAAATTAAGCCATCTTGTGCTCTATATAAAGAAATAAAAATTCTCTAATTTTCTATTCATATACAAACTCAAATAACCAAATACTACTGGTACAAAATATTAAATTAATTCTTCTATCAAACACAATATAAAATTGAATTATTAATTCTAATATCCTTCCTTAAATTAATTCTTCCATCAAACACATACCGAGTAGCTTTCAGAATTTTACGAACACGTCATTCTCTAAAGTCTTTATAAAAATACTTGCAGTTTGATCCTCACCTCTGATATATAGCAACTCAATCTCTTTGAATTTGATCAAATCACGAATTAAGTGATAGCGAAAGTCAATGTGCTTACAAATTTTAATGAAAAAATTTGGACTCTTTGTAATGGAAGTTGCTACACAACACTTGCATAGAATCTTCTGTAATGTAGCCAAATTTTCCGAGCAGTCTTCTAAACCAAACAACTTGAGCAGTACTTGAAGATGCAACAATGTACTCAGTTTAGAGAGAGAGAGAGAGAGAGAGAGAGAGAGAGAGAGAGAGTTATTTTTCATTTTGTATTATTAAACAGAATGCATACAGAAAATGGAAGCTGTGAACTCTCTTCACATAGCAGAGATACCTGATTCTTTTACTGTACATCTCAACACTGATCAGATATTAAAATTTTCAATTTTCTCGGATGAATGGATTATGTGCTTATTTCTATCTTTTCTATGTTTCTGGCGGAAAAGCCTTGACTCTGTATTGTCCATTAAATATGATCATGTCGAATACGAAGAATTCAGCAGGATTAGAAAACCCTGATACTATAGCACAAAAAAAAAAAACCTAGGTTGGTACACGCCCTATTATTGAGTTCGGTCGCAGTCCAGAAAACATTTCCCTAATTTAATTAATTTTATTAGTTTTTCTCAAGTCAGATTCTCAATGGTTCCTGCTTAAAACAAAAAATGATACAAAAAGAAAAAAAAAAAGAAAGAAAAGAATAGAGAAAAGAAAAAATACGTGCACATTGCCAAACAAACAGGACCGTTCTCTTGATCTTTCCTAATTTTTTCTTTTTTTATAGTCAAACAAAGAACAGAAAAATAAGAAAACAAAAAAACAAAAGAGAATTTGAAAGGAGGAATCACTGCCAATAGTTATCCGAATCTCCAATCAATTTCTTTCAATGCTAGAAAGTTATCTCGTAGAATTATAAGAAAAACATTTCACCAGAAAATAGAGCTAAATTTGAAAGCTGTAGTCATTTTCATCACGAACCTGAATTTAGGGATCGCTAATGGGTCGGGTCGACCCGCTTCGACCGGCCCCGCCGCGCCCCGTGTGACCTGTTTGGGTCGCACAAGACGGGTTGCGGGTCAACCCGGACCCGCCCCGTTAAGGGGCGGGTCAACCCGAATTGACCCGTCCCGTGACGAATCACGGGATGAATCGGGTCAGAAAAATTTTCCCCAACCCCTCCTCTTTCTTTTTATTTTTTAAAAAGTCTTATGTCATTATACATGTGTGTAGGGAAAATTAGTTTCAGACCCCTATTTTATTTATTTTATTTTATTTAACCCTCAACAACTCCAAAAATTGCTACTAAGGTAATTTGAAATAAAATAATATTAAAATTCGAGACGGGTTGGACCCGTCCCGGCGAATCCGGGGAACGAATCGGGTCTAACCAGATTTCTTGATTCGTCTCGTTTGAATTCGTTACGAGACACCGTCTCGTAACGAATTCGTTAGCTAACGGGAAGAATCAACCGTTAGCCATCCCTACCTGAATTGCTCGGACCAGGATTTTGTCATAGGCTTGGACACGTGTAAGCAGTGAGTTTGCGGGAGCAGCATTTGACCGGGCAATTGTTTGATCTTTCCTAATTGTAACTAGTTTTGATTTCGATTCAACTGTCGGGCCTGTTCGCTAAATGATGGGTCTATGGGCCAAACCCAATTTGGGATCCAATTTAAATACCTACTACCTCACAACAACTCCGCCAACAAATTTATAAAGAGAATTTAGAAAGAAGAAGAGGCGTGTGGTTCATTTGATTAAGAGCGGAGATGCTGCTGCGATCTGTGGTGCTCAATCGCTGCTACTGTTGCCCTAGGCCAAATCAGTTTCGTGAACCTTCATCATCATCTCCTACCTCTCTTCGCGCTTTCTCTTTCAAGGTCATTCCTTTCTCTTCTCTGATGATTCTATCTAAAAATTAATTTAATTTATCACTTTTGTTCTTTGCTCTTTGCTCTTACTCAACTCCTCGTTTGAAAAATATTGCAGGATTCGGGATTTCGAGGATCTCGAATTCAGCCGGCTAGGGTTTCTTCTCCTTCGGTCCTCCGATTGGTCTCCAAATCTTGGCGAAGGCAAGGTGTGCTTGTAATTCTCGTGATTTCTCTAATTTGGTTTACTGAAATATCTGAAAGACGAGAGATTTACGCTTTATTTGCTAGTTTGAATGAAGGAAGATTGGAGTGGGATGATATTAAATAGGAATTAGGATCAAATTTGAATTTTTGTTGTTAAACGATTTTTCTGATTTGTTGCATGAAATTTGCTTTAGTTGTCTTAAGTAAGGAATGGAATTTTTGCTCTTGTTGGCTTATTAGTACTTTGCTTCAGGGATTAAAGTTTTTCTCTGTGTATGATCACAATTTCTTCCCTCTTTGTGTGGTTCCTTGTGGAGAATTAGTAGGTTCATCTTTAGTTGCATGAGATGAAGTTGTCTTTTAAAATTTTAGTACGGAATGCTTGCTTTCCTACCTTGTTGTGTGTGTGTGGTTTTGGAGGGGGGGGGGGGTGGTGGTGGTGTGTTGTTTGTTGTTGTTTTGGTTGTTGCAATATCAATTAATATGCAATGCAATAATCACAATTACCACTAAAAACTAGGTCCAAGAGATAGATATTGGAATTGAAGAATATAAATGCGAATCTTTGAGTTGAATTATGGCGAGATCCGTTGATCGAATCAATTGGATGATGGTTGGAGTGTGTTCTCCTTCCATTGGGGATGAACGTGGTATATTCACATGTTCAATTCCGACTTCGAATGAATGAGATATTCAAGTTTAAAGATTGCCTAATTCAAAGCCTAAATGGGACTAAACTATTGGAATGCTAACAGTTGCGACTGTTGGACTGCCAACAGTTGTGACTGTTGGGTGCGTCAGTTGGGCAACCAACAGTTGTGACTGTTGGGTCGAAAGGTTGCAACCTTTCGTTGGGTTCAGACCCGTTGGCCCCTCCTAGAGCGCTATAAATAGCGCTCCGGATTCTCAATTGGAAACACACCAAGTAAACAACTCTCTCTTTTCTGAAGCAGAAGCAAGCCTGTGTTCTGAACTGGGAAGTAGAGTTCCAAAGCGACTTCCAGCGAGAAGTGGGAATCCGAAGCGACTTCCAAAGGAGATTCTATAAAATTCGTTCTGAAAGAAGGCTTAGAAAATTCAACAGATTCTTTTATAGAATTGTTGTCTGAATCTAAGACTTCTGAAGAAGAATATTCTTCAACCTTCCATCGTCCTCAACAGTGGGTGCTCCTCCAAAGAGTAAAAGCAAATATTCAGTTGAAATTTATCCTTGTACCGCTGCTTCAACGATCCTGTGAAGGTACTGGTTGACTACGGTTCGACCGTACGGTGATTTGGTAGTGCTATCCAAATACCGTGAAGAAGTGTTGTATCTTGGGAGACCAGCGTCCATTATCCCGTTAGCACCGGTGCGGGGATGTAATTGTCTTAAGGAGATTCGCTCTAAGCGTACCTCACTTCAAATACTGTATAAGTGGATTAAGTCCTTTATACAGGGGATATACTCTACAGTATATCGAGATTGACTTAGATTCAGTCTAAGTGATACTGTATAAGTGGACTAAGTCCTTTATACAGGAAATATACTTTATAGTATATCGAGACTGACTTGGATTCAGTCTAATTGGTGCTTTAACCAAGGAAGGAAATTGAAAGGTGGTTCTTAAATTAAGGAACGTTCTATTGAACGGAAAACCTCCCACCTGATATTTGCTGACCTGGCCAATTAGATTGTTGATATCTCAGTGATCTTGATTAGTTGTCAGATTGATTCTTGTTAAGCAGAATACCCAACAATCTTAAGACAATTACGGTTTCTTACTTCTGTTCTGCTTGAACTTGCAGAAGATGTCTGAGACAAATCAAGATAGCTCTAGCAAGGCACCAAACATGCTACAAGCATTGATGCCTACTCCACTTCCTAACCCGAAGCCGGAGAAGCCAGGAAAATTTGATGGCACAGAATTCAAGAGGTGGCAACAGAAGATACTCTTCTACTTAACCACTCTTCATCTGGCCAGATTCCTGGAGGAAAATCCACCAGAGCCTGCAACTGATGCATGGACTCAATGTGACTTCCTTTGCCGAAATTATGTTTTAAATGGACTGGATGACTCTCTTTACAATGTCTACAGTCCTATCACAACGACAAAGAAGTTATGGGCCAGTCTTGACAAGAAGTATAAGACTGAGGACGCTGGTACCAAGAAGTTCGTCGTAGGACGATTTCTGGAGTACAAAATGGTGGATACCAAGACTGTAATCAGTCAGGTGCAAGAGTTCCAACTTATCTTGCACAAGATAGAAGCCGAAGGTATGATCCTACCTGAAAATTTTCAGGTTGCTACTATTGTGGAGAAACTCCCACCTGTGTGGAGAGATTTCAAGAACTACCTTAAGCACAAGCGAAAGGAGTTAAAGTTGGAGGATCTCATTGTGAGGCTTCGTATCGAGGAGGACAACCGCAAGTCCGAGAAAAGGACCAGCAAGAACTCCTACGAAGCAAAAGCTAATGTGATCGAAGACTCAAAGGGGAAAGCGTCTACTTCCAAAGGCTTGAAGCGGAAGAAGACATCCCAGGGGTACAAAGGCAAAGCCCAAGACGGCAAAAGCATGCGCTTCAAAGGAACCTGCTACATCTGCAACAAAGAAGGGCATAAGGCCAATGAATGTCGCAGCCGTCTAAAGAAGAACAAGAAGAGCCACCCACAGGCGAACATGACCAACCATGAATCACCAAGTCTTTCAGCTGTGGTGTCAGAAGTGAATCTGACAACCAATAACAAAGATTGGTGGGTAGACACGGGAGCTACCCGACACATCTGCTCGGAGAAATTATTATTCTCAGAATATCAAAGGCTAGAGCAAGATGAACAGCTATTCATGGGTAATTCAACTTCCTCAAAGGTTGAAGGAAAGGGAAAGGTCATCCTGAAGTGGACATCGGGGAAAGAGCTTACTCTTAACGATGTCCTTCATGTTCCAGACATCCGCAAGAATTTGATCTCCGGATCAATACTTAGTAAGAAAGGATTTAGAATTGTATTTGAATCTGACAAATTTGTACTTACTAAGGGAGGGATGTATGTGGGAAAGGGCTATCTTGTTGATGGACTTTTTAAAGCCAATGTTGCAGTGGTTGATAAAAAGTCCGTGTATTTGTACCCAAAGCTAATAAATAAAGGAAAATCTTCTGTTTATTTGCTTGAGTCTCCTAATTTGTGGCATGCTAGATTAGGGCATGTAAACTACAAGTCTTTGAAAAACTTGTTTAATCTGGGATATATTCCTAAACTCAACTTGGAAGAAATTCGCAAGTGTGAGATTTGTGTTGAGGCCAAGTTGGCTAAAAATTCATTTAGATCGAAATACAGAACCTTTAGGGTTAATTCATAGCGATCTATGTGACTTGAAGTTTATGCCAACTAGAGGCGGTAAAAAGTATTTCATTACTTTTATCGATGACTGTACAAGATACTGTTATGTGTATCTTTTAAACAGTAAGGATGAGGCAATAAATATGTTTATAACATATAAAGCCGAAGTTGAGAATCAACTCAACAAGAAAATCAAGATTCTAAAATCCGATAGAGGCGGAGAATATGAATCAAATGATTTTAGTGAGTTATGTGCTAGTTTTGGTATAATACATCAAACTACAGCACCATACACTCCTCAGCAGAATGGAATTGCTGAACGGAAGAACAGAACTTTGAAGGAGATGGTTAATTCCATGCTCGTAAGTTCTGGGGCTCCGCAGAACTTGTGGGGGGAAGCTCTATTAACTGCAAATCATATTCTAAATAGAATACCCCACAAGAAACTTGGTCTAATACCATTCGAGTTATGGCATGGAAGGACACCTTCCTACCATTACCTCAAAATGTGGGGGTGCCTTGCAAAGGTGCTGGCACCATTACCCAAAAAGACTAAGTTGGGAGCAAAAACTATGGACTGCGTATTCATAGGCTATGCCTTGAATAACAGTGCCTACAGATTTCTGGTTCATAAATCAGAAATACCTGATATTCATGTAAACATGATTATCGAATCTCGAGATGCTGTGTTCTTTGAAGATATCTTTCCGTACAAACGGGAAGCAGATAAGACTTCTGGGAAAAGAACACACGAGATGGCATTCAAGGACGAAAGCCCCGAGGAACCAATTGTAAATGCGGAAATTGAACCAAGAAGAAGTCAGAGATCTAGAATCTCAAAATCTTTTGGTTCAGATTTCATAGCATATGCTATTGAGAGCGAGCCTCAAACATTTAAAGAGGCTATGTCAACCCCAAAAGTACAAATGTGGAAAGAAGCTATAAATAGCGAAATAGAATCCATACTAAGTAATCATACTTGGGAATTGGTAAACTTGCCTCCTGGAAGTAAACCAATTGGGTGTAAGTGGATTTTCAAACGAAAATTAAAACCCGATGGATCTATCGATAAGTACAAGGCTAGATTAGTAGCCAAGGGTTATCGACAAAAAGAAGGACTTGACTACTTCGATACTTATTCACCAGTAACAAGAATAACGTCCATTCGGATGTTGATTGCGATTGCAGTATTGCACAACTTAGATATCCATCAAATGGATGTCAAGACTGCATTCTTAAATGGTGAATTAAATGAAGAAATATATATGGAGCAACCAGAAGGATTTAAAGTCAAGGGCCAAGAACACAAGGTGTGTAAATTGGTAAAATCCTTATACGGTTTAAAACAAGCTCCAAAACAATGGCATGAGAAATTTGATGGTGTCATGATCAAAGATGGATTCACTATCAATGAATGCGATAAGTGTGTTTACACGAAAACAGTTGGAAACGCATGTATCATTGTTTGTCTTTATGTAGACGACATGTTGATACTTGGGACTAATATTGAGATTATTAAGTCCACTAAACGAATGTTATCCAACAGTTTTGATATGAAGGATCTAGGGGTTGCTGATGTAATTTTAGGAATTAAAATTACTAGAACACCAGATGGAATCAGTCTATCTCAATCTCACTACGTGGATAAGATGATAGAAAGATTCAAGGATCATGGGATAAAGGAGAATACAAATCCTTTTCTCCCACACGTCCACCTTCATAAGAATACAGGAACTGGGATACGCCAGTTGGAGTATTCGCAGATTATCGGAAGTCTAATGTATTTGATGAATTGCACTAGACCCGATATTGCTTACGCTGTAAGCAAGTTAAGTAGATACACTAGTAATCCTAGTGATCTACATTGGACCGCTCTAATACGAGTATTGGGTTACGTATCACATACCAAGGAATATGCCTTGAGATATGGAAAGTATCCTCCTGTACTGGAAGGATACAGTGATGCTAATTGGATTGCAGATTCTGAGGAATCAAAATCAACTAGCGGATATGTATTTACTCTAACAGGAGCAGCGGTATCTTGGAAATCTTCTAAGCAAACATGTATTGCCCGTTCCACTATGGAATCGGAATTCATAACCTTAGATAAGGCTGGAGAAGAAGCAGAATGGCTTCGACAATTCTTAGAAGATATACCGTTATGGCAAAAGCCAGTGCCCGCTATATGTATACACTGCGACAATCAAGCAGCTATATCTAGGGCACAAAATGTGATATACAACGGTAAGTCTAGACATATTCGTCGTAGACATAATACCGTGAAGCAGTTGCTCTCAAATGGAATTATCTCTATTGACTTTGTATCGTCAAAGGATAATATAGCGGATCCGCTTACTAAAAGTTTAAGTGGAGAGCGTATAAACTGCGCATCGAGGGGAATGGGTCTAAAAGCCTAACCTTACCGAGTCAGCTTAATGGAAACCTCACTTAGCGACTGGAGATCCCACGAACTAAGTTCAAGAGGAAAAATTAGTTATGATTGACTCAGCCAGTAAGCACTTGGGAGCTTGACTCCAATCCATTCCTAAGGTGCACATAAGTGTTTTTTTACAAGTGGATTAAGGATAAGCTTAACGCTTTTAATGATGCCTATATCTTGTTACTAAACAAGTGGAGTAGAGTAGACTACTCTTAATAGGTCCATCACCTATGTGAGTATAGAGTTGGGTCGGCTCTTTGGGAGTCTCTATGGAGGCTGTTATTCCCTAAAGATACTCTCTGAAACCAAGAATGTCCAGGGCCAAAACGGACACAACAGAGAACCAAAGTTGATTTGGAAAGTCACTGTGTGAAGCTTGTTGACTTGGCTTACACTAACGGCTAACAGTTCAAGACCTAGTTCACTGATTAGCCAGTAAGTCCGATAAAGCTTTCGCTATGGAAGGTTCAAGACCTAGTTCACCTATCCTTATGCAGTTTCTTTTCTCAAGTACCTTTCACAATAGAGTCAGTCTCTTTGTGTGTCATTTCCTTGAATCTCCATTCATTGTGGGGGATTATTGGAATTGAAGAATATAAATGCGAATCTTTGAGTTGAATTATGGCGAGATCCGTTGATCGAATCAATTGGATGATGGTTGGAGTGTGTTCTCCTTCCATTGGGGATGAACGTGGTATATTCACATGTTCAATTCCGACTTCGAATGAATGAGATATTCAAGTCTAAAGATTGCCTAATTCAAAGCCTAAATGGGACTAAACTATTGGAATGCCAACAGTTGCGACTGTTGGACTGCCAACAGTTGTGACTGTTGGGTGCGTCAGTTGGGCAACCAACAGTTGTGACTGTTGGGTCGAAAGGTTGCAACCTTTCGTTGGGTTCAGACCCGTTGGCCCCTCCTAGAGCGCTATAAATAGCGCTCCGGATTCTCAATTGGAAACACACCAAGTAAACAACTCTCTCTTTTCTGAAGCAGAAGCAAGCCTGTGTTCTGAACTGGGAAGTAGAGTTCCAAAGCGACTTCCAGCGAGAAGTGGGAATCCGAAGCGACTTCCAAAGGAGATTCTACAAAATTCGTTCTGAAAGAAGGCTTAGAAAATTCAACAGATTCTTTTATAGAATTGTTGTCTGAATCTAAGACTTCTGAAGAAGAATATTCTTCAACCTTCCATCGTCCTCAACAGTGGGTGCTCCTCCAAAGAGTAAAGGCAAATATTCAGTTGAAATTTGTCCTTGTACCGCTGCTTCAACGATCCTGTGAAGGTACTGGTTGACTACGGTTCGACCGTACGGTGATTTGGTAGTGCTATCCAAATACCGTGAAGAAGTGTTGTATCTTGGGAGACCAGCGTCCATTATCCCGTTAGCACCGGTGCGGGGATGTAATTGTCTTAAGGAGATTCGCTCTAAGCGTACCTCACTTCAAATATTGTATAAGTGGATTAAGTCCTTTATACAGGGGATATACTCTACAGTATATCGAGATTGACTTAGATTCAGTCTAAGTGATACTGTATAAGTGGACTAAGTCCTTTATACAGGAAATATACTTTATAGTATATCGAGACTGACTTGGATTCAGTCTAATTGGTGCTTTAACCAAGGAAGGAAATTGAAAGGTGGTTCTTAAATTAAGGAACGTTCTATTGAACGGAAACCTCCCACCTGATATTTGCCGACCTGGCCAATTAGATTGTTGATATCTCAGTGATCTTGATTAGTTGTCAGATTGATTCTTGTTAAGCAGAATACCCAACAATAGAGAGATCAAAATTGAAGAATCAAGCACATAAACAATTGATTTTTAGGTGGTTGGGCTCTCAAATTAACCTCTATCCCCGAGGCTTTAATTCACTATAGCATTAGCCTTGCATTCCCTGAACTTGTAATTACCCAATCACCTCCTTAACAAGACACAATCATCTTCCCAAGAGGATTAATAACAACTTACAAATAAAGTGCAAATTCATTCTCTGTACAATGTTGAGAACCACTCAGACTCGCTTTAACTCAGAAGAAAACATATTGAGGTTCTAATGAGGATGATAATTGTGAACTAGTACTCTAGTAGAAAATTAGAAATCTAGAAGAAGATTTTTAGAGATTGAAATTTTTGCACTAGAAAGGAACACAAAATATTTATTAAAAGAACTTTTCCTTCAATAATTTTCTTGAACACAGGTTACCTAATTTGGAAATTGTTCAGTGGACTAAGCTTGCAGGGTTCTGTCCTGTTTTCTCATGCTTCATATGAATATCATTTCCTATAGTTAATTTATCACCATTTGTTAGCTCTTGTAGACTCTTTGTTAGTGTATGAGAAGTTTGGAGGTACTACTTGGTTTGATTCGCTTGAATCCCCCTTAGTTTGATGAGCTTGAACCCACCCACACGACCTTTACTGAGTCTTCCTATCACTCTATCGCTGACCCCATTTAGATAAGAAAAGATTTTGGTGATGATGAAATACTCCGAAATGTGCCCTTCTTTGCTGTGGTTCCAGTGCTGGTTTGCTATATTTTGCATGGTTTCAGTTAGCCAGTTTCAGTCTGGGTAACTGCTTGCCTTTTTAGATAGGGTCTGGCTTAAGTAACTTCTAACCAATTTATGGGTCTCGGATGCAACAAACAGTTCTATAGGCTGGGACTTTGTATTTTGGGTGTAGTCGGATGGTTCTGGAGCTCGTCTATTAAGTATTTACATGTTCAAGTTTGTTTTCTGATCAGCTTGTATTCTTTCTTCAGGGATATTAAGCAGTGGTGTTATGCAAGTTAGCATCATATGATATTAACGTACGTTAAGTGATTCAGGTCAAAAATATGCATGTGACATGGGTAGAGAGGAAGGAATTTGTACAAATAGCATACCAGGAAATTTTGAGAAAATAATTTGACGGATGCCTATGTGTTGTCAAGGGAGATTTACACTTTGCTTTCACTCTGTACCTTATGCAATATATATTATAATCACAACCCTTTTGATTGGATTTCTAATTTTGATTGGAATTCTAATTTGATTGTGATTCGTGTCATGTCCCAACTAAATCTATCCATCCATTTACAAACTATTAACAGATGTCGAAATCTAGCCATACATCTATATTATCATATCAAATAAAAAATTTAAAATAAAAAAAATGACATTTATTAGATAGAGAAATCAGGATATGTACCCCTTCTTTATGACTACATACTTAAAATTTGTCAGTGTCATTAATCTCTCTCATCCATATGTCAAAAAAAAGTGACATAAAATAAAATATCACAATACCTAAAAAAATCTAGCCATCATACATCCCTATCGCAAAAGAAATTTGAAAAATAAAAAAAGCAATATTTATTAGGGATCCTTATTTTGAAAAAAGATTTTGAAATAAGAGAACATTTATTAGAGAGAAAAATATAATACTTTTCTAAAAAAAAACAGATAAAAGGTTTCTTTTCGTCCCCATCCAAGATAAGAATTCTCTAAAATTAGAGCAAAAAACTTAAAGAGAAAAGTGTTAAAAAATAATAAATTTTATTTAGATAATTATATTTTTATTGCATGTGCATAGCACGTGCCCAAAAATCTAGTGCAATAGATGTAGAGTGCTATAAAATATCACAATACCCAAAAATCTAGCCATCACATTTACATCCCTACCTCAAAAGAAATTTGAAAAACAAAAAAGCAACAATTATTAGGGATCCTTATTTTCAAAAAGAATTTTGAAATAAGAGAAATAACATTTATTAGAGAGAAAAAATATAATGCTTTTCTCCCCCCAAAAAAGATAAAAGGTTTCTTTTTGTCCCTATCCAAGATTAGAATTCTCTAAAATTAGAGCAAAAAACTTATAGAGAAAAGTGTAGAAAAAATAAACTTTATTTAGATATTCTATTTTTATTGCGTGTGTGTATCATGTGCCCAAAATCTAGTGCAGTAGATGTAGAGTGCTATATGTCACGTAGTTTTAGTGCTATATGTCATGTAGTTTTAGTACTAAGCATACAATAGTTACAGTTTTCTCATGAGTTTTACTTTTTCGCAAAATGCCAGCACATTGACATACATATTTGGGTTTTCTCCAAGCGTTTGGTTTTCCTCAGATTTCACATGTGAGAGTTGACATTAAGCAGGATGTATAATGAGGGGTTTTCTTGGATTTGCATTTTTTTCACATATTATTTATAAATTTCATTGTACACTTTGCAAGATGTGTATTGAAGCTGTTTATATTCCCAAGTTTTGGTAGTGGCTAAAAAGCATGTCAATAGCTTAGTGCATTATGATCTCTTAACAGATTGTTGTCTTATGCAACATATCTTACTACTCTACAAGATCTAAGTGATTGTGTCTTTTGGCCAGCGATTAAAGCTGTTGCTACTCCAGATCCAGTAGTGGAATTGCCACTGACTGCAGAAAATGTGGAGTCTGTTTTAGATGAAGTTCGGCCATATCTTATCGCAGATGGAGGAAATGTTGCATTACATGAGATTGATGGGAATGTTGTAAGATTGAAACTACAAGGAGCATGTGGTTCATGTCCAAGTTCTGTGATGACGATGAAAATGGGCATTGAGCACCGTTTGATGGAAAAAATTCCGGAAATCGTTGCAGTTGAACCCATTACTGATGAGGAGACAGGTCTTGAGTTGAATGAAGAAAATATTGAGAAGGTAATTATTCAGAATATTTTCCCATTTCCTTACATTGACTTGTTTTCTAGAATTAGTATATTCTCTTATCAGTTGATCTATTATTAATTGGAAAGTGTGTCTGCGATTAACTCTTGATTAATTTGGAGTAGACTTGAGAGGTATTGTGAATTGGATATGTATGGTCATTAAAGTTAGCATGCAAGTCTGCATGTTTACAAATATTGGAAATGTTTGATCTCAAGAGTTGAAAGTCATGGGAGTTGAAACAAAAAGATTGTCCTTGTTATTTTATTATGTTTCATGTTCTCCTAGTTTAGAGGTAGATGAAAAATAGAAACCCTTTGAGAGCTTGTGGTGGATTTAAGGGGATACTTGTATTTGTGTTATAGTAAATGTCTCTTGTGGCACTTCTCTAGGCCAGCTGGCCAGGTTTGGCTGAACCGCATACATCTTAGATATCCGCATGTTTATAATCTTGCATGCCAATGGTTGGGACCACACTTCCACATGACACAAAACCTTAACAATGGATATCATGAAATGTACCTGTAATCTAACAGAAAGAAGTTTGGTCTCCTGATAGCCTTCAGGATTCTCTGACTGTCACTCTCTTCTCATGTTTCCTTGACAAAGAATGTGGTATGTACCGAGTAAAGAGGGTTGATGTTATGTATGTCAATATTCTTGTGGAGCTTTGTCAATCTCTAAAGCGACCCTATATTGAAGGAAAAAGGTTTGGATGGTGAGCGTATGTTGATGATGAGTGATAGATAATGATGACTAAAGATGATTAAAAATGATTTCTTTTGTTTTATTAGTTTGAACTTTGGCATGTCCTAGGTATTTAGGTAAAGCCTTTCATGATGCATATTAAGCCATATAACCTTCCCATAACTGTGGTATTGTGGCTGCCTATGCATCAAGGTATTGTTGTAAAAATTTGAGAACATGTTTATATGAATTTCTTATCCTTTATCGGACCTTCCGTCAGTTTGTACTAAATTTTTGTTCAAATAACTCAAACACAAGAAAGGGACCCTTGTTGAGTACAACTGACAATCATATAGGATATGGACCCTTGTTTCAGTAACCAGACATTCTCATCCACCAGGGCTAAATATGAAATTATGAATACCTCTCCATAGTTAGAGAAATCGCCTGACATTATCAAAGTTATATTGGCTTATAATGCTTTCTTAGCACATAATGGAAATTATGCTGTGTCCTTTGAAGTTCTTTGTAGAGACTAGGCTGCCTAGTCCGCTATAATGTTCTCTTTGCACCAAATGTAATATTATACTATCATTTTCCATTGTTGAAGATCTTTGTTGCCAGGTAAACACTTTTACTACAAGTGCCAGACTGGCTAAGCAAGCTTTTGCCCTTGCACGTGTTGTTTAAACTGACATCTCTGGTCCCTTTCCAGTTGCAAGTCACCTTGTACAGTTATCATCTGTTATCAAAAACTTGAGTTGATGTCATGATTATGTTGCTGTCTTTTCTTCGCGCTTCAATACCAATTTCAACTTTGTTTAGACATGGACCTGATATTTTGTAAGCTTTGCTATGATCATCTTTCCTTCTGCATTGATCCACCTATTGAAGTATCCATTGCCTCTTTCACCACTAAACCTTTTTTCTTTCTCAAATTAGTGGATGTTCTCGGAACTCAAAAGGCATAACTCATATCCTTAAACATTTCCTGTGCTACCTGCTGCCTGTTTTCAGGTACTTGATGAGATAAGGCCCTACCTCGTTGGAACTGGTGGTGGTGAGCTTGAACTTGTCGCAATTGAGGAGCCAATCGTGAAAGTTAGACTTTCCGGGCCAGCAGCAGCGGTCATGACTGTTCGGGTTGCACTGACACAGAAGCTGCGAGAGAAGATCCCTGCCATTGCCGCAGTCCAGCTTTTATAAATTTCCTTGGGGAATGCATCATTTCATACTTTGTTAGTGGTTCTGTATAGTTCATGATTGCCCATGATGCAAAACTATTTTCCAGATTGAATTGTTTTTGTTACATAGAAGCCATATACAGTTCCATAGTGAATAAGAATGTGAGAAAAGTATGCAATTTTTGTTTAGGGCCTGTTTGGTTAAGGGGGGAAGTGGTAATGGTTCCCTTTAGAACTTGAGAATTGGTTAGTAAGTTTCTCAGTATTTGGATGTTGTTAGGAAGTGTGGTTTTAAAAATGTTATGTCTTTCCGGTGTTTGGTATGGTATTGTGGAAGTGAAAGTAGAAAAGTTTACCGTAAAATAATATGAAAATGAAAATTAATTAAGAAAAATAATAACTGTAATTAGAATGCAAGTGAGATTTACATGGTCGAAAAATTAACTGTTTTGTGTTACAACTTATTACAAATGAGATTTACATGATCACAAAATTAACTGTAGCATTCTGAAAGTGAGGAAATAGTTTTGTAAAAGGGAATTTTTTTTTTAATTTTCTTTTTTGGTGCATAAGAAAATGAGCAAATATATTTTCTTATTTCTTTACTTCCGCTCACTTCCTTGCAATCAAACACATATTAACTAGTTGATGAACTGAAGCATCATTCTCACATGATAATATCATAAATTTATGAGATGACATCATGGCTTTGGACTTTGGTGCCCGGTGTTGTCCGTTTCAGCAGGGATGCTCAGCTTCCAGCTCACAAGAATCATCGTTGCTCCTTGTACTATTATTTCCTGATACTCCAAATTAAGTAGCTCTCACCCACAAGAATCATCGTTGCTCCTTGTACTATTATTTCCTGATGGTCCAAATTAAGTAGCTCTCACTTTATCTTTTTAGTTCATCCATCCCACTTTTAAGGGAGAGAATATGTTGTGCTCCCTACCAACAGAACAGTGAATATTTTTTTGTTTGGAGAATAAACGGTGAACCTAGAGAAGAACTCATTAATGGACCCAAATCAACAATTTTAGTTCTAGATAAAGTCACTTTTGAGAAAATATGTGTATGCATACAAGTTCGACTATTAGAAATAGCCACAAAATACAGAAGTTCGGTTTTATTGTAAATGAAACTGACACTCGAGTCTACTTGTAAATTGTTCTGTGGTTGACGGGCTTCTGATGACAAAGCAAAATATAGCATCAGTTCAACTCATCATAGATCTAGACTCTTACTTGATAACACGAGTTCCACACGTGTAGATCAGTTTCTCCGTCTCTAGAAGCACATGAGTATGAGACAGAAGCAAATAGTGGCTCCATTCAGGAGAAGCCAGATGATGAAATCTTTAACATTGTAAGTGCCGAGCCAGTGTCAAGTTTAAATGAAACCAGTGAGCATAATACTACTGACATGAACAACAAGTCTGAAATGCAAAACAAGGATAACATTGAGAAGAAATTTAAGCGGCCTCAAGTAATCAGTTTATATTACATTTGTAACTCAAATCTGAAAATTGACATTGGTTTCTCTCTTCAAAGGTGCTTCAAAAAGGAGATCTGCTTTTCTTGGAGGTTGCCAACTTTCTGCAGAAGTTGAAACATGGAGATTTTGGCCTGTTTCAAAAGCAATATGAGAAAGCAAAATTTACAGATATTATCCATGCTGCATGAAATTTGCAGAACATGAAGACTGATATCACAAAATTTACAGATATTCTCTGGTGGTTGAATCCCAATTACCAACTAAACACCGGAAAAGATACACACAAATTCACATTTTCCAAAAGGAAAATAATCCTACTTCCCACTTCCTCACTTCCGCCCACTCCCTTGAATCCAAACAGCCCCTAAATTTCTTCTCCCCTCATATTCTTGTGCTTTGCAAGGACTTTAAATAGTTGTTCATCTAAGTTTTTGTTACGTGATCCATGTTGTAGTGGTGCTTATTCACATATGTTCTTTTTGTGATAATTGTCCTACAGTGATTGTAAAGAGAATAGAAGGATGATCAATTATATTTGTATTGTTTTGGAAATAAATTTAGTGATTAAAAAAGATTATATTTGTTAGTCAACGTGTTTAAGCCGAAGTGAGACATTCCTTGTTGAATATGTGTCATCATATGTTTGTGTATTCAAATTGGCACTGTATGCTACATGGTCAGTGGAACAATTTGGGGCAACAAAGCTAAGCTCTTGTAAGTTTGTATTATCCTGATTCTTGAATGTTTCATGCTGTTCATTCCAGTAAGCTGCTTCAGCTCCTGGCCTATATCTTTACAGTAAACTTGAAGTAAAATCTGCAAGTTAAATATCATGTTCTGCTTCCCAAGATCTCAGGGTCTATCTGCCTCTTGAAAAACTAAATGAACAAGGCAACACATCAAGTTTAGGTAATGGACATGCATGTTTTCTGTATTCAGCAACTATATTGCTGCTGTTACATATATATTTAGAATAATCATCTCAAAGTAGTTTCAGAGTATTAGTTCCAGTAGAAACAACAGAGTTGGTTTGTTGCTTCGGTGAGACAGAAGAAATTGATCAATAGCGAGGACGGAACCAAGACTTACCATGAACAAAGGTAAAACAAGTGGTAGGATTGCACAAAAAAGTTATGATAAAAGACGAAAGAAAAGGAGAAGTAAATTGAACATGCCATGTGTTCAAAATTTGAAAGAAAAAACGTGGAAGCATCTGAAGAAAAAAGATTAGCCATGTGCTGAATGAAGAGGGCAACATGCAGCAAGCACTCATAGATTTGGATATTGTTGTTGTTGAAGAAAGAATAAACAGTCGGATCAATTAAGCATCCACTTTGCTATTAGGGCTGAAGAATTGGCAACATCCTCTCCACCTTTTATTTTGAAGGAAACATTCTCTCCACCTTAATATTGTTTACATCTCATTTTCCATCAATAGCGATTAGCGACACTGAAATCTAAGATTCATGGTCTAGGCCAATCAAGATACACACACACATTTATGTTACCCAAAATACTCAGTATTAACAGTCCAATTTGTGAGTATTTGTCCAAAATTAGTCTAGGTTGAAATTTGTTAGAGGTCATACACAAAGACATTTCTTCATGAAGGCATTTTCCCACCAGTCACCCCAACTCCTCAGAGGAAAGATGAAAAAGTTTCAATCAAGTTATATCCTTGCAGCACAATATTCCCCTAAGCGGAAATCTCTATTCAGCAAATATTTAACCCAGGAGATGCCGAGCTTTAGGTATTTTATGGACTTCAAAGCAACTTTAGCCTAAAAGGCAAAATTCCATTCTACTGTCATTTCTGTACAACATTCCTGATTCTATAGAGATGAAAACTACTTCCCCATATTGCAATCTTCACCTCAACATTCAACATGAAAACAATCTTGAGTTTCAATCTAAAAGGGTTGCAAAATAACAATCCCGGTGTTTAACTAGCAAATATACCTATTCTAATGTCATTGAAGAATCTAAGCAAATGAAATACTACAACTACACCTGGTGATGCACAGACTTCATCACTAGTTTCGAAGTTTTCTCAATGTCTACCCTTATTTCTCAATAAGAATAACATAAAACTTCCAATGTGAATAAGTGAGATGGCCCCATGTTTGAATTGGTAGAAGAGTTGCTTATGTCAATCACATATCACGAACAGGCAGCTCTAATTGTCTTATCATGCATGATCTTCTTGTATGTTTCTATCCATACTAAACAATAGGGCAACCCAAAGCCAATGCACATCTCTAATCCATAAAAATGAGATTTTGCAACCAACAACACAATTTTCATCATTACGGGATTAAAGATAAACATTAAAATACTCTGAATTCAACAAAAAGTTTCAATAATAATTTAGCTATTCATTCCATCCAATTCAAAGAACACAATGTCAAACAGTGGTAAGATACAAGCATTATCAATCAAATTAACAACAACAAAAACAAATATTTTTTTCTCTCCCTTTATCTCTTCTCTCTCTCAAACCTCGACAGGGGACAAAAGAGGAGGAAGAAGAAAGCTTCACCGGAATCGTGATCTACAATGAGATTAGAGCGGATCCAGGCCAAATCTTGAGGAGGAAGTAGCAGAGGAAGCAGAAGAAGACGGAGAGGAACAAGTAGTCCACCATCACGAAGAACGTCGTCGACCCATGCCTGCGATTAGGGTTAGGGTTTCGCTGATCTTTTTTCTGATCCTTCTTCTCTTTCGCGTCCATATCTGAACGAACCCTAATTGTCTCTCTCTCTCTCTCTCCCCTCTCTCTGGATCTGGGAAAGCTCTCGATTTAAATGGTTGTGTACGCGCATTACCCAATGGGCCTCTGGGCTGAGCCAATCAAGTGAGCCAATGGGCCGCCCCAGTCTTTGTATCGGATCCATTTTCACTGGTGCAACCGGCTACTGCCGGTCACGACCTGTCATCGTCCACGCACCCTTCCTAAATCCCGACCCGATACATTCCCCAATCTCTCATCAGCCCACAATTCCTTCCTTCACCCATCCGACATTCAGGGCTCTGCATCTCATTTATTTCTTCTCTCTCGTTCCTTCTCTCTTTTTCTTGGGTTAGGTTTCTCTCTCTCTCCCTCCTCCAAAGCTTCAGCTCCGCCGTTAATGGAAGTTGCCTGCCACTCCTCGCCCCCTTCTTCGTCGAGAATCCGATACTGCTACTGCCGCTGCTTCCGCCGCTGTTGCCGCTGTTGCCGCTGTTGCCGCTGCGTCTGTTGCTGTTACTGTTGCTCCTCGCCGTCGATCCAGTAAAAAGATTCGGAGCTAGGGCTAGGTATTTCTTGCGAGCTCAATCTCACCTCCCATGGATCTCACTCATCATCATCAGTCGAGCCTCTCTCTAGGTTTCCACGCCCACGCCGACGATTCCGTCTCCCAATCTCGATCCGTCCCTCTGCAATTGCTCGATCAGCAATCGGAGAATCACAGAGAAGGATCTGTCGATGATGTGGTCGATGACGGAGGATCCGAGGAAGGACAGAAGGAGGAGTTCAGCATCTTGGGCTATCCGATGTGCCTAAAGAGGCAAAAGAGAGGGGAATCTTCATCCTCTTGCTCATCCTCGTCTCTTCATCCTTCAAAGAGACAGGCGGTTGATCCTGATCTCGAGACGAGAAGATCGAATGTCAAATCTTGGGGGAATCAGCCATTATCGGCGGCCGACCCCGATCTCTTTGAGATAATGGAGAAAGAAAAGTATCGTCAAGTGAAAGGGATTGAATTGGTTGCGTCTGAAAACTATGTGTGTCGAGCTGTGCTTGAAGCTTTGGGAAGCCACTTGACCAACAAGTACTCTGAGGGGATGCCGGGTGCTAGATACTACGGTGGGAATCAGTACATTGATCAGATTGAGCGATTGTGTTGCGATCGAGCTCTCGCTGCGTTTGATCTTGATCCTGAGTGTTGGGGTGTGAATGTTCAGCCTTATTCATGTACTTCTGCTAACTTTGCAGTCTACACTGGGCTTTTGTTGCCAAAGGATCGGATAATGGGATTGGATTCTCCCTCGGGTGGGCATGTGAGTCATGGGTATTATACTCCGAGTGGGAAGAAGGTATCGGGGGCTTCAATATTCTTCGAGAGTTTGTCCTATAAGGTGAATCCACAAACTGGATACATTGATTATGACAAGTTGGAGGAGCGAGCTATGGATTTTCACCCAAAAATATTGATTTGTGGGGGCAGTTCTTATCCAAGGCAGTGGGATTATGCAAGGTTTCGGCAGATCGCGGACAAGTGTGGGGCTGTGTTGATGTGTGATATGGCACATATTAGTGGGATTGTGGCAGCCAAGGTATGTGTTCTTCTCGCAAGTTTGTAAATTATTGTATAGATATAAGTTGATGCTCTTCTTGCCAAAGTTGTTTCCTTTGCTTTGATGATATAAATGACTAATGACTTTGAAAGACAAAATATCATTTTGTTCATGCAGACTATAGGCTAGTGTATATGTAGTACTTAATTTTTGAAATAGAGTTATTTTGCATCCATCAGTTAAGGCATGGTCGTTTTGAAAATTTGATTGGACTATCACAATTACAGTTGTCCAAAACATTGCTAAATTCATCATGACATTGCAAAATCTAACATTATTTGTCATCAGATTATTCAGGCCTTCCATCAAATTTGGATTAAATGTTGAGCAGAGCTTTCGGTCCTGTTTGGAAACTTTAAAGTTATACTCAATTTTTTTGGTATAACACTTAAGCCTCATGGCATAACCTAATGGGTATAATGATATTTATTCCTAGTAGTGTATGACTATGGTCTTTTGTGCTACTATTAGATGAATTGTGGAATCAGAAGAATAAGAAGTTGGATAGAAGCTAATTTCTAGTGCCATTATACCAAAAGTTGACTGCGTGGGGGGGGGGGGGGGGGGGGGGGGGGGGTGTTTAAGAGGCATAAATTAATACAAGTGAATTTAGAGTATCTAACAAGTATAAGAGGAATAAAACAGCTTATACCCTCTTATTCCTCTCTTCTTCCACATTCCGAATTTGGCCCAAACTGAGTATGCTCTAGGGGACATGTCTTTCAAATTCCACAGCTTGGTTATAAAGATCCCAACCATATGCAAGTGACATACATATGATAAAGCCTAGAGACGTAGTTGGTATTTAGAGAGACCTACATCTATTGTCATACAGTTCAAGCTCATGAGATGAGGATAACTATGACACATAAATCCAATAGACTGTGATATAGTTGAAAGACTCAAAATAAACAGATAGGGGATAGCATTTGTATCCAAAAAAGAGACCATGTTACAATCCACTCCGGTAACTTCTAACGTCATCTCAATTAAAATTTTGTTTTAATTTGAGAAAGGGTATGCGCCTATGTGCAATCCCATATATATATATATATATATATATATATATATATATATATATATAATATATATCATATTGGATCTTAGGATTCTCATATATTTTGGGACGTTGTTCCCTGAAAATGCAACCACTAGACGATCACCACATGCATATAACAAAATAAAATCACCTCAAAGTTTTCTTTTTTTCTTCTTTTGAATGGGTTTAAACCAAGTGTTATAAAATTTCCAATTGAACGTAAAATTCTAGAATAAATAACTTATCATGTACTTAGATGCCCTTTTGTTCACTCTCCAGCTAGGGGATGAGAAACATGTTTGAAAACCCAACAGAAAAGTTAAAGGGGACAAAAGGGAAGTCTAATGCCCAGGCAAAGTACGTGGAAAATAGGAAATTAAGGCAATTAAAATAAGACTTGTTTTGTGCAAAAAGGGTGGGGAACACTAGAGAAGTTTGGTGCGGAGGTGCTTCTTCCTCTTAATATCATTTTCCTTTGCTAGTGTCCCTATTTTGTTAACAGTTGCTCTAAGTAGATGTAGTAAAACTTAGAAAATTGTTGAAATGGGAGGTTGTATCAAATAGGTGAACTCCTGCAAAGGTGATCAGTTTGTAGTATTTATAATTAAGTAAAATCTGTTATGAAGTTAATCGTTTGTAATGTGTGACGTGCTCTTTGGTAACCTGAGATGTATGCCCTTTCTTGGTGATTGATTGAGGAAGAAATAAGAGAGAATGAGTTGAGATGGTTTGCGTATGTGCTACAGAGACCAATATGTGGGCTAGTTAGGAGGACTGATAAGACAATAGTTAATAGAACAAAAAGGATTGGCGATGGGCCTAATTGCACATGGTGAAGGCAACTAAAAGGGGCATGAGAGTTAATTTAACTGGAGAGTTGGCCCTTTAACAGAGCTAAATGGAAGAAGTAAGAACATAGCTGAGCAAAAAAAAAACGGGGATAAAAGTTTTGTTTTTGTTGTTCTATGGGTGACTACTATAAAATTGTTATTATTAACCTAGCCTTTGCTTTCCTGCTTCACCAAAATATAAAAAGAATGGCTATTTAATGAAGAACCATTGAAGTTTGAAACTTGAGAAAGCTGTATACTCTGGATGGTACATGGAGTCGGATCATCCAAGCTGAATTCATTTCCTTATCGGCTTTAATGGCGGATAAGGATACAATTTTGCCATGTCCAATCTGAGTCAGAATTCCAGTTCTGAACATTGAAGTGGATAATTATTATTACCATTTATCTGGATTCATATGCAGGATTCTGGTTTAAACTCAGGTTGAATTTGGATTTTGATGTGATAATCCTGTTATTTTGTAGATCATTTATATATGTTATAACTCATATATAGCCCATAGTCTATTATCAAATCTGATGACCCTGTCACAGCACGTGTCTAATAAGGAATATCTCTTTTCGTTGAATGGCATTTACATATGTTATAAGCCTTCACTTTCATGCCTGGTTTACATTCATATCCATTTGTTCTGGATATTGTTGTTGTTTGTATTCATTTCTATCTTAGATTAGTATCTTAAGCATTTTCTTACTAAAACCAAATACAGATATTATCTTTCTTCTCCGAGGAGATAAATGCATTAGAATATGTATCAAATAATAATATAATTACTAATATGGTAAAATCTATCCAGTTAAATCTCTGCTTCAACCCTGTCATTTTGAGAGATTTTGGAAGCTTTTTCTTGAGAGGCTCTCTCAAAGCAGCGGGCGGGAGATGCAGTGTGACCTCGTCTACTGTTAGCAACCACATGCAGTCCCTCCCTGCATAGAGATAGAGATAATTTGAGTGCCTTTGGCTGCCTTTTGGTATATATGGTAGTCATGGACAACATTTGTTGGAAAAGTTAAAGAATTTGGATTCTTGTGGAGTAAGTACGAAAGACTGATTCTGATCTGTAATTATAATTTTGATGAAGCATGTGGCATATGAAATGTACATTAGGTAGAATCATATCAAAGGAGCATGACTATGGTTAATTTTGAGTAAGCCCCATATTCCACATAAGTCATAATCCAAGTCTCTTCTCTTAAAAATAGTATCAGCTATTGAACCCAACTAAATGTTGGGACGCTTCACAAGATACCACTTAGATTGTGACTGTAGCGGGGGCAGTCCTCACACTTCTATCATGAAGCTATGTCTGTCCAACATGTACTTGACGTGATACTTTGTGGATACTGTGGTCAATGATCAGTACACTTCTACAATGGGTCATCATTTTTGTAGTACATTTTTAATTTTAGACATTCTTTTGAGGATAGTCTAAAATCTCAATTCCGGATATCAATATCAGCGTTGGCCAATGTCACCCACATGGGTCGTCAATATCAGCAATGTCGACATCGGCCGATATCAAGGCTGATATTATAGGGTTTAATATCACATCGGGTACCTCAAAACCTTGTACGACATTTGCCAATGTATCGGAATTAGCCATTATTTGAAACCATGCTTTTGGGACTTTTAGATACGAGCTAATGCCAACTTGTCTGGTGTAACGGCCTGAGCAAGTGTAGGAGGCCTTGCTATAAAACTGGAAGGCTACTTTATGGGTAGATAGACCTACTTTTCTGGTTATGCAGTTTTAGGTGCATGCAATGTAGGAGCACAGAAGGAGGCGAGCTTATCATCAAACTTAGAAGACTAATTAGTGGATATCTGAACCTACCTTCTTTAATCATGCATTTTAAACTCATGCACTCAAGGAGCAAGGCAGCAAATTTCCCTAAATTATGAAGGAGACAGACAAAGAGGTGAGGATGTAAAAAAATTTGCAGGGAATTGCATTGACCTTTGAGGCACATTAAAGCCCAAAGAGCCAATTGGACTATATTCTTGAATATGATCCTTGCTGCTACATGATCAAATGCGGTAGCATTAACATATGGATAATCTTGCCGGGCAGAAGTTAATCATCGAGCATTGGAATCTTAATTTGACAAAATATGTGTAATATCTACAAGAAGGGTGAAATGCATGAACTTTTTTGAAATGCATGAACTTTAATGAATGTAATTTCACCTTTAAAATGTACTTTACTGTTTATTAATTTTGATCAAATACAAACAGTACTTGAACATGATGGGGGAATGTTGCAAATTAATTATTAAGGTATCATTGTTAATGTGACTCATTTTATCTTGTGAGGTGTAGGAGCAACTGAAAGGTGCCAATTGGTTGTGGCTCTGTTAATGGGATCATTTAACTGGCTTTGGGCCTTTTAGACTGTTTATGATCTGACAAACTTGTAATTTTTTGCATATAATTTATTAATACATGTGTCTGTTATTATATGCCGGTATTCTCTCAATTTTCATTGTTGTCATTTGCAGGAGTGCCAGAGCCCCTTTGATTATTGTGATATTGTTACTTCAACAACGCACAAAAGCCTTCGAGGCCCTAGGGGCGGTATAATATTTTTTAGGAAAGGGAAAATAACGAAGAAGCGTGGATTTTCTTTGTGTCAAACGGATGAAAGTGATCAATATGATTTTGAAGATAGGATTAATTTCGCTGTTTTCCCATCATTGCAAGGTGGTCCTCACAATAATCATATTGCGGCTTGGCTATAGCCTTAAAACAAGTGGCTACTTCTGAATACAAAGCCTATATCCAACAGGTCAAAAAAAACGCTCAAGCATTAGCATCTGCCTTACTGAGAAGAAAATGCAGATTAGTAACTGGTGGTACAGATAACCATTTGATACTATGGGATCTGAGAACATTTGGCTTAACAGGTACTTTTTGAGGCTTTTATACCTTGAGCCTTTTGTAACTTCTCCATTTCAGTTTCTTCTGGTGTTGAATGATTACTTAGTTTTAGCAATTTTTGAAGTTGTTATTGGTAATATCGAGTATTCAGTTTTTTAATTATTTTTTAATCTTCTATTTGAATTGCATTTCATGTATTTCACTTGGTTAAATAGAAGAAAGGCTTTGATTTTTGAATGCTTGTCCTTTTTGTTGTGCATATCTTCACTATGTTTAGGTGGGAGTGGACTCATATTTGTTAGTCCTCAGGGTCTTTTATCTTTGTTTCCATTTTGGTGGTCAGCATATGTTCTTATGTGTGGGGGGATGCTGTGCGGTTCAAATAAATGTTTTTATAGTTTATTTGTGTTGGATAAAATGACTTACTATTAGTTCTATGCCTTTAAATCTTATAATCACCATTATGGAGAATATAATCTACCTGTTCCATTACAGGAGAGAAAGTTGCTCTTTTTGGTTGGGCATTCCTCATCTTGTGACCTCATTTGTCACAAGCAAAATGTCTTTACTTTACTGACTGCAGTTCAAGTTCCTCTCTTTCAAGAGAATTGCTAATTAGTTTGTAAGTATTTTGATGCTGAGTGAAAGGAAATAAGAAAGTTGAACAATGTTGACCTCACCATAATTGACTTAACTACCACCAAATTTTCTTTCCTTTACATCACTCTCCAGCCTCCATGCACTAGCTAAAGATACATAAATGAATCATAGGAATCATAGATGATTCCCATGTTCATTGTCCTAGAAGTTTATGGATCATGAATTTTGAGTTATTCCAGCACATATCTTCTGAAAATGTTTGTGAAAGTGATGAAACCTAGATCGAGTTCTGCATCCTCAAAATTCAAATATGAGAGAGTTTTAATAGGAGAATTAGTGTGTCTTTGAAGTACTTCTCTTTATCACTAATTATTATAATTATGTACATACCATATGCTGAAATTGGTGGTTTATTATTGCAGAATATCTCAGGTGCATTTTTACATGCATTATGCCAAAATAACATGTACACTTTCAGGAACATGATAATTTTTATATATAGCACTAGCTAAAGATACATAAATGAATCATAGATTATTCCCATGTTCATTGTCCTAGAAGTTTATGGATCATGAATTTTGAGTTATTCCAGCACACATATCTTCTGAACATGTTTGTGAAAGTGATGAAACCTAGATCGAGTTCTACATCCTCAAATTTCAAATATGAGAGAGTTTTAAAAGGAGAATTAGTTGTCTTTGAAGTACTTCTCTTTATCACTAATTATTATAATTTATGTATATACCATATGCTGAAATTTGTGGTTTATTATTGCAGAATATCTCAGGTGCATTTTTACATGCATTATGCCAAAATAACATGTACACTTTCAAGAACATGATAATTTTTATCTAACCTCCGTATGCACACAGGAGACAACAGAAGAAATAGTTTTCTAAAATACTTCATCAGTTATCAATTAGTTAGCAGTAATATTCTATTGCAATTGTGTAGGGAGCTATATACTTGTTGTATGCTGATTTTGTTAAATGCATATTCTCATGTGGCTTTGAATGATTCTTGCTTAAAGCAAATTGGCTCTCTGATTAATCTTCTGTCATTATCAATAGGTAAACACTTCGAGAAAGTGTGTGAGGCTTGCCACATTAGTTTGAACAAAACTCCGATATTTGGGGAAAATGGTTGTATTTCACCTGGAGGTGTGAGAATCGGTAAGCTTTTGCAGAAGTCATCTTGGTTTTCAAAATGATAGAAATTCTACCGCATGTCTGATGTTTATGTATATTGTTAGGTACCCCTGCCATGACGACAAGAGGTTGTCTAGAGGGAGATTTTGAGACGATTGCAGAATTTCTCCTCAGAGCTGCCCAGATTGCAAGTACCCTTCAAAGGGAACATGGGAAGTATCAAAAGGAATTTCTCAAGGGCCTTCAAAGCAGTAGGGAAATTGCTGAGTTAAGAAACCGTGTTGAGGCCTTCTCTTCACAGTTCGCCATGCCGGGATCTGACCTATAAAGTTAATCGCAAGACAGGATCACCTTATTTCCTTTGCTGAACATATGGTAAAAACATAAATGTTACACATTCCTTTTCCCATTGCTCGCTGTCATCGATGTAAATTAGAGCTCTTTTTGCTATTGAGTGATAAATTCCAAATACATCTTTGTAAAACTGGAACCCCAGTGTTATGTATATGGCAACTGAATAGATTCAGATTTACCTGCTTCAGCATACAACCTGATTATTTTTGTAGATTACAGAGGATTATTGTTTCCTCTTTTGATACCATATAAAGTGTATTTGTCTTGGTACATGTAGAATCTGTCCAGTCTTTCAATTGATCCTTGGTCATATGATCCCCTGGGTGCATCTTTCTCAGCACATTTTATTGTGATAGATAATTGATGCTCATGGCAGATAACCAAATTTATGCTCTGATTTTTAACATTAGTAAATGAGTAAATTTTTTTGCACTAGATCCTGTCCTGTATTCAGGATAACTATCATCTATTTTGTGTGCATAAACTCCTGTAAGTTCTCGGTTAGCTTCTGCTTTAGGGGTCTCAATATTGTGATTCTATTCGAGCGATGAACAGCATGTCGAAGTTGTCGAACATAACTAATGGATTTTAGTTTTCAGAAACTGCTGAACTATCTACTGCAGCAAACACAGTTTAATCAAATTGTATCTTGTTGATTTCTTGGAAGATTTTTGTTCTGAAATCCCTTGTTTTACAGCAAAAGTTTCATCTTCTCTAGCTTTCAGGACTCCTGGAGCAATTCAGACTCCATTTATATTTTACTAGGTGAAAGAGATCTGTATATTATTTCTCCAAGTGACAAATATTTCTCCTTGGTAAAGTTTTTTTCCCTGAAAGAAAAGAGACAACAGAGTTCTGAGATCCTAGCAAAAGAAGATAGAGATCCACAGACAGCAGCAGCATACAAAGAGGATAGGAATCCCAGCCCACAGACAATGTCAGGCTGCAGTCACAGAGGAGTTTTTGTATCTGTTTGTTGAACATGAAACCTAACCAGACAAAAGCTTCCCCGTAACTGCTGCTGCTCCCTCATTTTTCCCCCCTTTCCTCTCTCACAGTACAGTACGCACAAAGCCAAGGAATCTCCACCCCCCAACTTTCCCCTTTCATTCTTTTCACCAGTGGAATCATTAATGACAGAAACAAGGAAAGAAAGAGAACAGAGAAGCTCATCATCATCAGCAAAGGGCAAGAAAAGAAGATTGAATGGAAAAAGGAAATCTCTCCCACACTTTTCTTTAACAATAATATCATCCACTGATGTGACCTGAGCTCTTCTCATTCTCCTCCAATTCCTTCTCTTTCTTCTTCTTCTTCTCAAGTGGAGAGAAACAAAAAAAACCTTTCCATTAATCAAAAGTTTATACAGTAGAGAAGCTCCCTTTTGGCTGTGACCCCCTTTCCTCCCACCCCCTACATTATAATAAGAAAAGCCAAATCACAACCTACATCCCATACATATATTCTTCCTCAAAAGCTGCCTGTGAAATCTCTCCACCTATGACTCAAAACATTAAAAAAAAAATGCAAGAAAAGAAAACAACAACAAGGTTAAAAAAAAAAAAAAAAAAGTAACAACTTCTACCTCTCCCTTTGTTTTTTTACCTATGGCTGCACAAGTCCAATAGCTTCTTCCTTCCTTCCACAATCTCATCAAAGAAATCATCCAGCTGCCCTACAATGTTCTCAGTCCCAGCCCTCAGCACCCCAAACCATCCCTTCAACCTCTCAATTCTCTCCCCAACTCCATTAGAATTACCTCTCTCAACCTCTGCTTTCAACTCCTCAATGGCCTCCTTCACCCCCTGAAACTCATACATCACCACCCTGGCTCCCCCCCTCTCACCCTCTCAATCTCCCCCGCTACCCTCTGCTGCATCCTCGCCATCGACACCATGAACCCGGAGCCGAAGAACAGCGATCCCTCGACCGCCCCGGTCCTCCCCGGCCCCGAGCTCGGCCACCAGCGCACCAGCCCCCACACCAGGATCATCAGCAGGAAAGAAGTCACATTCCTCATTGCGTACAGCACTCCCCTGAATCCATTGAACCCGTTGAGCTTCGATTCCATTGTCACCCTCTCGTCGAACCTCAGGTTCAGCCCTTCGATCCTCGTCTCCGCCAGCACCCTGTTCTCCTCCTCCAGCCCCACCGCCTCCCTCCGACAGACGGAAATCGCCCGCATTACCTATCACACACACCCCCAGATTAGTCGATGACAGTCGAATAAAAATTCAAACCTTGCAGGTTTACAGAATTTGAACCAACCTGGCGGTTGAGCTGAGGGCTGTCGAGGGAGGCAACCATGTCGGCGGCTGTAGAGTAGTAGCTCTCCATGGCGGAGACGGCGAGCTTGAGGACGTGGCAGGCCTCCCAGAGGCGGGAGCTCTCGTCCATGTACTCGTCGAGCCACTTGTCGCCGACGGGGAGGTGGAGCTTTTGGACGAGGTGGGTGAGGTGTGAGTGGAAAGAACGGAGCAGGGTGAGGACCCTTTGGAGGAACTGGAGGGACATGAAGTTGGTGGAGGCCAAGGAGCGCTCGAGGTCGTCGAGGCCGTGGGTCAAGAAGGTGTAGAATCCATTGGCGGAGGAAGAGGAAGGCTTCATGGTTGGTTGAATTGGGTTTGTTTAGAGACGGTGATTTTCCCACAGTGATGCAGATGGACTGAATGGAAATTCTGTCCCTAAGAGAAGAGGTATAAATTGAGCGAGAGAGAGAGAGAGACGGAGGTTGAGAAGGAAGAAGATGTGGTGGTTAAATAGGAGTTTGAGCTTGATTCATATGGTGAAAAGGATAGCTTGGGGCCAATGATGGGTGGTCCCTTTTGAGGGTAAAGGATGATTGGGAATCTGCCATTCTTGCATCAATTCATAGAAAAAACACTCTCCATTCATTGCCTCTCTCTCTCTCAAACACACGCACACAAACAAACACAAATACCCACAAGCTCTCTGTTTTCAAGAGGAAGAGGATGGAGGTGGACTCAATGCATCTTCTCTTTCACTAGTGATGTGAGAAGCCTGTTTGCTTTTATAAATGCAACTCTTATTGACAGACTAGTGGAGTACTTCAAAAACGTGTACATTGTGTGTTGGGACTCAGAGGGGAAGTGATTTTAAGTGTTTTTTTTTCTTTTTACTAATTTCATCAAATGTCATGCGACCATACTCTGAAATCACAGTATCAGTATCGATCGTGAGATTTTTGGTATCAGAATCGGTCATTTCGTCTCGTGGTGTTGACAACACCAAGTATCGCTTCAGTTATATTGGATCGTGTCGTCAATATTGGTACGAGACAATATTCCAGACTGACCTCAACATTTTTGCAATTTGAAGTTTAAATTCTTGTTCTATCTTTCTTGTACGCCCATTGCATGTGCCTGAGTCTTTTTACGACTGTTTACTCCCCTTGATTTGGTACACTTTTCTTTTCCCTTTTTCCCTCTGCAATTGCCAATCAGCCCTTCTTTCTCTCTGCTCAGGTCTTTCATGAGGAGAGGCTGCTTATAATTAGAAAGAGAGGGGCTTAAAGGCATGAGCTTTTGCTAGAACCAACTCATTGACACCTGGCTCTTGGGGTCATGTGGGTTTGGCCCATCTCCAAGGTGATGGTGATGATGATGATTTGCCCACTGAATTGAGCTTTAAAGCAAAAATAAAATATTGGTGAGAAAGATCTCAAACCAAAAAAAAACTCTTAAAGCTTTGTACGAGATGGAGGCTCATCCTTTCAAAAATTCAAAGAGAATGGAATGATGCATTCCATTCCTCATCTCTCTCCCCCAAAATGCAAATCTTCTTTTAATGCTCTCTCTCTCTCCCTCTCCCTCTCTCTCTCTCAAAATACTTTCATCATATCTCACTCCTATTGATGTACAAAATTTGGGTTTTTTTTTTTTTGGTTTAAATTAAGTGATGGTGCTCGTGGGTTTCTGGAGAATGGGATGCTTAGGGCTTTGAAGGAGAGCATGTTGGTCATTTGAGATCTCTCATTGGAAAGGGGAAGGCTAATGAGCATACTCACTATGCTTATATTCTATTAGGGCACAATCTCATAATATTAATATATGTGTGTGTGTGGTGTGCAAAATATCTAGTAGGAGAGCAGGAAGCATCTCATTGCTAGATTTCAATGTGAAGATATGGGACTAAGGGTATTCTCATTCACATGGCATAAAAGCAAGAGATAATTGGGAAATGAAGGGGGAGAAAAGATTATATTAAAAACATTTGGTGGGAGCCCATATTCTTCAATCTTGACTCATGACAACCATGCCCTTATTAATGAGGCAACCTCATGGATTGGACCACATCTAAGAGTGGGCGATCTCTATTTGTCAATTCTCAAAGAGTTGTATGCATTTATACTCTTTTCTTTTTCTTTTTTTCGCCCGTCTTTAAAAAGAATAAAGAGAAAAATTGTTTATATGTGTCATTTGATGTGACATGAAAGTTTGCTTGTATTAGAAATGATTTGGCGAAGAAGGATTCAGAAAACCATCACGGATATAGTTAAGGATGATCAATGGTGATATTTATGGTGTATGGTTATAAATGTACATCGTTAATATAAAATTAAACCAAAGTTACGCTATTGAGAGGAGTTGCATTTGAGATACAAAAATGATGGAGACCTTGTTGAGTCAAGAATGGAAATTACCTTACTTGCCTTGACATTAGACCAAAACTATGTTCATTCATATGGTCTTTGTTTGGTAAAGAGCTTTGTCCTAGCATTGCCATGCATCATTGATGTTATGTAAGAGAAAATTTGAAATTTTTTTGACAAAAAATAGAACATGTGATGAATTTTTTTTTTAAAATCTAGAGAAAAGTACAACAATATGATTCTTTTTGGGGGGGCATTATCAAATTAACAAGCAAAGACCATTTTTCACAATTCACAATATCAGAAAGAGAGACTCAATTGCAGTACGACTCATGATGTCCATTATGAAGCCAATTTGATAGCAAACCAAAAGATCATTATAGAAGTTGCACCAATTGGGCATTGTCCATTATGAAGCAAACTTGAAGAAGTAATTAATTTGGACAAGACTTTTTGAGACTAGTTGGAGTGATATTAGGTCTCAAAGGTATTGTCCATCATGAAGCAAACTTGAAGAAGTAATCAGGACAACACTCATTGAAACAATAACTATATACAGTTGCATTCTTATTAGAAATCCGAAGAAGATTGATTTTTAATCCCATGAACATCCAATAAATTTTATGATGTCTTCATCTTAATTTGTATCAGACTCTTAGCTCTAGCAATATTGTATTTGATGATATGAATCCCTTAAAATTTTACTTGACATTATTTTATGCTTATTATACTGAAAATATTAGTCATAAGCTTCCAAATGAATTAGACTCGCATTTAACTAACTTTTCGTCTCTTCTTCTCTCTAAATTCTGTCTAATAATCAAAAATTATGCCCAAACGCTGCTGGTAAAAAAATGTCATTATACTTATTGATGATACGCCCAGAAACCAAATCACAGAAACATGTTTAGACTGTCAACGTATGACTACAGAAATAAGACATTAAGCAGAACATTTGCAGAGCTGAACTCAACAAACATAAAAGAAATCTATTGCTAGTAACCAGGTCAGAATAAAAAATTTACTCTCCCTACTACCTCCATCATCATCATCATCAAAAGTGATCATCATGCCATTTTAAGCTGCCAGCCTCTCACTGGTAAGCAGTGGTACCTCAAAGTGCAACGCATTGACTCTCTCTCTCTCTCTCCCCCTCTCTCCCTCTCAACAAACTCCTTTTGAAGTGACACCCACAAAGGGGAGTCAAACATCAGGACTCCTATGTGCAGAAAAGATTCGATCTCTTTTTCTTTTTTGAGTTTTGAGATAAGTTTTTAGGATTTTTAGCCGGCTTTAAGATCTCCACCTCTCAATGTATATCCATGCAGAAAATCCCTTCTCTTGGCTTCTATGTAGAGAGCAAGATGCTTTTTTGCTATTTTCCCTTGTTTTTTCCACATCCACCCAATTATAGAGTGGGGACTCCACCTAGCTTCCCCTTGAACTATCTACGTCTCTCTCTCTCTCTCTCTCTCTCTCTCTCTCTCTCTCTCTCTCTCTCTCTCTCTATATATAATATATATAATATATATATATATATATATATATATATATATATATATATTATATATATATATATATACAGAAAAATGTATATCAGCCTGCGGCTGAGAGAACTCTCTCAGCAGGCGGTGACGTGGCTCAATTTTGTCACCCACTAACTTGCGGCCCGCTTTTAGGAAGAAGTTAAATTACCAAATACCCCCTTTTCGATAACTTTCCTTATTGTTTATTATTATTTTCCCCCCCTTTTTGCCGCTCTTTATAGGATTTAGGTTATTGTATATAAATTACTTTTCGCCCTATTTCCTTACCTCTTTTATGAAAGATCTAGTTTCTACTTTTCAGCCTGCGATAAAATTTTTTCTCAAAATATAAAATCTTTTCAGATCAATTTTTTCAGCCTGCGATAAAATTCTACTTTATAGTTTAATTTAAACTGCGACCTTAGTCAGAGACTTTGGTCGCTGTGTACATTTAAACTGCGACCTTAGTCAGAGACTTTGGTCGCAGTGTACATGGTTAATTGCGACCAAGGTCGCAGTGTTGTTATTGATAAAGATGGCCAGCAACTGCAGTCTAGGGTTGCATTACATGGACTGCGACTTAGGTCGCAGTACGTTAAGTAAGTGTTTCCTTTATATTAACATGCATAGCGACCAAGGTCGCAGTGTTATTTTATTAAGTATTGTTTTTGATTAAGTCATTTTTTGAATCTAAATGAAAAATGAAAAGTTTGCTGAGGGGACGCGACTTGGAGTCACTCCGAGAGACGTGGCCTGTCATAAAGATTTTATGAGATCTTTAAACGTCAAGTCTACGTTGACGAACCCGCACCATTCGTTGTTTCCCGAAGCGGTTGTCCACGCGTCGGCTCTTCATTGGGTTTAGGCGTTAATGTCTTTTAATGTCAAACGGCGCTGGCGGTTGTAGACCAGCGTCTTCGACGCTTCTTGAAACGACACTCCACGCGTCAGCCTTCCATTGGACTTCGATAGTCGTGCGATCATTAAGGCCGACGGTTCTGATTAATGAACCATTAATTATGGTTATTATGGGCTGCCTATAAATAGGGCTCACCCTCTCCCTTTAACAGCCCATAATTAGACTGTTTTATTTTCGAGAGCAATTGCTCTGAGAATTTCCGCCTTCTTCAGAGTCTCTAACAGGGGCCTGCCTCCATGGATGAAGATGACCCTATGGACGAACTTGATCGATGTTCGTCCACAAGGGAAGAAGTCATAGACCTCATCGTCCACAAGAGAAGAAGTCATGGTCCTCGTCGTTCACAAGGGAAGAAGTCATGATCCCTGGCGAGGACTTAACCTTCTCCAAGATCTCCTCGGACTTGATGCACCAGTCAAGCTTGCTGGCAAGGGATGGTCAGAGTGGGTATGGCGGCGGGGGATGTGGTGGATATAGTGGTGGGTAGCATACCCTGTGAGGTCTAAAAACCTCCTCTCTTACCCCAGAAGTGACATCGAGGAAATTTCATGCTCACTGGATAACCTTCTGATGGAAGAGATGTTCATAAACGAAGGATTGTATCCCGCCACTTTGGAGGGTCAGGTGGAATCGGAGATTCTGCTGCCACCAGACCTCAATAACACCACTGCTCTTAGTCAACAAGGGCTCTTTTTAATGTTTAGTCTTCTTTGTACTGCTGTATTGTAACACTCAATCTTATTGTATAAGAGAGCGTCTTTTGATGTTTAGTCTTATTTGTACTGCTGTATTGTAACACTCAATCTTATTGTATAAGAGAGCGTCTTTTGATGTTTAGTCTTCTTTGTACTGCTGTATTGTAACACTCAATCTTATTGTATAAGAGAGCGTTTTGTATCATTTTCACATGCCTGGAGATAAATGCCTGGACATAAATAAAAATCATATTTATTTTTTTAATAAACTACGACGTTGGTCGCAGTCATGCATTGCAAACAAAACAACTTGGACCAGAGACGACACTGCAACCAAGGTCGCATAAGACTACATTGCAAACAGAAACAACTGCGACCAGGGTCGACACTTCGACCAAAGACTGCGACTAAGCAACTTCTGCGGTGACGTGTCACCTCGTCGCAGTGTTATTGTTGATTAAGACTAAAGACCAGCAGCTGCGACCAAGGTCGCAGATTTTTTTTTAAGACTGCGGCCAGCAACTGCGACCAAGGCGCAGTGTTGTTGTTGATTAAAAATAAACACCAGCGATTGCGACCAAGGTCGCAGTGTATTTTATTAAGTCCAAAAAACCAGCAACTGCGACCAAGGTTGCTTTGTATTTTATTAAGACTACGGTTAGCAACTGCGACCAAGGTAGCAGTGTTGTTGTTGATTAAGACTAAAGACCAGCAAATGCGACCAAGGTCGCAGTTTATTTATTAAATCTGCGTCCTGCAACTGCGACCAAAGTCGCAATCTATCATTTTAAAAATTTATACGGGTGAAGTAATATAATTATTAACTGCGTCCATGGTCACAGTATATTCGTTTAGCGTAAAATATTTAAAATGAAGGTTTGTAACAATTGTACAGCATTTCAACCAAGACATAGTAGTAAAAAATGTAATTCACACAATTAACCTTAGAAAACTGATTTATATATATTTAAAAAAACAAAATACAATTTTTTAAACTTCTAATCCTCGTCATCACCATCGTAATCAGATTTGTCGTCAAGAGTCATGCTTTCGTCTTCTGTATCGCTTTCCGTCTCTTCCTCCTCTTCAGCGACAGTCTCATCTTCGCTTTCTTCCTCTTCATGTTTGTGTTTTGGTTCACCGATGAAGTCCCAGAACGGGTCGTCTATATCAAGCTCAGATTCTGACCCGTAGCGAGGCATCGGTTCAGAACTATACATCCAATCATCATTAGATGATTGGCTTCTTTCTGGTGAAGACAGTGGAGAAGACATTTTTTTGAGTCTATTGACCGAACAGTGAGAGTAACGTGTTTGAGCAAAAAAATTTAGTATGTTTGTAATCCTTTTGCTGATGACCCTTTATATATTTTTAATCCCGGAATTCCAAAGGGTTTAAGCTCTCAAACCACGTGAATATCTCCCAAACTTATTTTCTACCTTTCCCAAAAATTGTGTATACTTCCTAGGTGACTGTTCAGTTATCCAAAACAGTTTAAAAGTTAATACAGTATATGTTTAAATTACTTTGAACTCCAAAACAGTACATTATTGCGACCTATAGTCGCATTGGGAACTGATAAATGATTAACTGCGACCATAAATTGCATCAGTAGTGGATTGCGACTATGGTCGCAGTGTTTAAGAGCAGCAGTCGCAGTTTGGATATGTAATTAAAAGAGCTTATAAGTTAATATAGTGAGAAAGAGACCTTACAAAAAAATAGAATTAAAAGCTTTTAAAAGAAGACAAAATATAATTCAATATCTGAAGATCAGAAAATCCTAATCCTCGTCATTATCCCCATCATAAGCAGATTCATCGTCTTCATTCTTTTGCTCTTCCTCTTTATCACTTATTCCTCATCATCTTACTGTTTTTGAGGTTTTTTTGTTTCACCGATGAACTCCCAGAATGGATCGTCTCTATCAAGCTCTTCGTCTGACCCGTTGATAGGAAGCGAGCCTACAGCATCAGAGGACATGCTTTCATCAAGCATGTCTCCGTCAAGTGGCAGAGGAATAATGTCTTCTTCACTACCCCACATGAAAACTTCATTATCATCATGAATAGGAGGATCAGTTAATACATTATTTGATGTAGTGAGATAGTCAAAAGGAGTGAAGTCCAGACTGGTATCAGATTCACTAGAATATCTTGAAGACAAAGGACCGATGGGGGAACGACTGAAGTTGAAATCTAAGTGTTCAGAGGAAGAAGATGGGGAAGATATGATTCAAGAATGAATTTTTTTGGAAGTTTTTGAAATCAAATTGAAAAGGAAGAGCAAAAATATAGTTTTTAGGTATGAGATAATATATTAGTAACAAGCATTATATAAAGGTGAATATTTATGGAAGAACATGAATAGTAATAATAATGTTACAGGTGATGGTTGAGTATGGTAAGAAGTGGTAAAAAAAAATATTTAATTGAAGATTTATTGCGGGAGAATCCGAAGAAGAGTCTTTTTTTCTCCAGAGGTTTAATACATGAAGTACAAATTAACTTTTTATAGAATTGTTTGCCTATACCTTAGATTACGTATGGTGCACATCTTTCCTTTCTCGAGATTAATATTATTGCATCTCTTTTTTCGTAGACTGTTGTTGTATCACGGTAGAAAGAATATTAATTACTTCATTTAATTCAGTGTAATTAATATAATTATTTTTATAAGATTTAATATACGCGAATTGATCTCAGGGTCGCATTCCTAATCCACCCTAGTCGCATATTAAAAATCTTTTACATAAGGCATGGGAAAGAAGATTGCGACTTTGGTCGCAGTACTGAAGGAGGTCGCATTGTTGTACGATAGAATGCGACTAGGGTCGCAAACGTTATATAAAGAAGTTTTGTTATACTTTGAGTGCAACTAGTGACTGCGACTGTGTCGCAGTTGTTATATTGTATTAAGTCGCGACTGTGTCGCAGTTGTTATATTGTATTAAGTCTGCAACCATGGCAGTTGTTATATTGATCCAATTTTTTTAATTATATTTTTGGATGTATTAAAATTACGAATTTTATAACTGTAGATATATTCAACTGAAATTTTGTTTGTTCATGACTTTATTCCAGTTTAGAATTACAAAGGGTATTTTGGTCAATTTGTTTCACGATTGTTTAGGCGGGATTTTTTTGATTTTTTTGGCGCCAACACACTGTGACCGATGTGTGGCATATATTCAGCCACGTCCCGCCGGCTGAGAAACTCTCTCAGCCTGCAGGCTGAGGTACAGTAACCCCACATATATATATATATATATATATATATATATATATATATATATATATATATATATATATATATATAGGGAGCTGATCCTCTAAGAACGGTTCTCACAGATTTCTGTGAGAACTTTCATGTGGGTCGTCGGATCTGATAGATCAAATCAAATAAAACTAAATCTCTATCAGATCCGATGGCCCACGTAAAAGTTCTCACATGAATCCGTGAGAACCGTTCTTAGGAGATCAACTCACTATATATATATATATATATATATATATATATATATATATATATATATATATATATATATATATAGAAAAATGTATATCAGCCTGCAGGCTGAGAGAACTCTCTCAGCCTGCGCTGACGTGGCTCAATTTTGTCACCCTACTAACTTGCGGCCCGCTTATAGAAAGAAGTTAAATTACCAAATACCCCTTATGAAAAGCTACTTTTTCGGTAAAAGATAGTGAATATATATAGTTTATTATTTTTTTATATTTCTGACGTTATTCAATTTTTGTGACAATTATCTTTATAACTGCGGCTATACTGCCAACATTTTTTTATTAAATCACGAAACTATTTGAATTCTTCTTTAATTTTTTTTATCTGATTTGATAATTAATGATTTTTAATATAATCGCAGTTTACTTTTTCTTCACATGTAATGTATATGCGATCAAGGACTGCGACTATGGTCGCAATATTTATCGAGAGCGATAGTATAATCAGAGTTTACGTATTATTTTATATTTTTTGTTCTTCATTTGCGATTAAGTCGCAGTGTTTTTTATGAGAACTGCTACCACGGTCGCAGTCTTTTCTAAGGACTGCTACAAGGTCGCAGTCTTTTTTCTGAGGACTGCTACCAAGGTCGCAGTATTTTTATGAGAACTGCCACCAAGGTCGCAGTCTTTTTCTGAGGACTGCTACCATGGTAGCAGTCTTTTTCTGAGGACTGCTACCAAGGTCGCAGTTTTTTTCTGAGGACTGCTACCATGATCGCAGTCCTAATTATACTGAAAATTAGGACTGCGACTATGGTCGCAGTACTTAACGAGAGCGATAGTCTCAGCAGCCTATAAATTATGAATTATTTTATAGGACTGCGACTATGGTCGCAATGTTTAGGAATAGCAGTCGCAGTTTCATATGTAATGAAAAGAGCTTATAAGTTAATATAGTGAGAAAGAAACTGCGACTTGTGTCGCAGTCGTCATATAAAAAAGTTATATTGTATTAAGTCTGCGACCATGGCATGTTTTTTTAATTTTCAATGCTTCTGCTTATTTTACATTATGTTGATCCAAATTTTTTTATTTATATTTTTCGATGTAATAGAATTACGAATTTTATAACTGTAGATATATTCAACTGAATTTTTTTAGGTAAATTTTGTTTGTTGATGACTTTATTCCAGTTTAGAATTAAAAAGGGGTATTTTTATCAATTTGTTTCACGATTGTTTAGGCGGGATTTTTTTAATTTTTTTGGCGCCTACACTCTGCGGACGATATGTGGCAATATTCAACCATGTCCTGCAGGCTGAGAAACTCTCTCAGCCTGCAGGCTGAGGTACAATAACCCCATATATATATATATATATATATATTATATATATATATATATATATATCTATATATATATTATATATATATATATATATATATATATATATATATATGAGAAAATGGGAATCAGCCGACGCAGAGGCAACTGCGTCCTATGTCACACCCAAAACTCAAGTTTCCGATTAAATTTTCAAAATCTGACTGCACATTATCATATTCATGTTTTGAGATATACACATATAAAAAATTACCTGATTTAGAGTTTGTTTACTTTATTTTCTTTAGGTTCAAACATTAACAGTTTTTTAACAGTAGAATAAATGGAACAATTAGATCAATGAGTAAACGAACTCCGATTCACTTGATTTTTTCTTTGTATACATCTTAGAATATGAAGATGATAATGTATGGTCGGATCGTGAAAAACAATCGAGAGATATGTTTTGGAGTGCGACCTAAAACAAAGTTGACTCCTGTGTCACTTGATTTACATATTCCTATATATATATATATATATATATATATATATATATAGATATATATATATATATATATATATATATTATAATATATATGGGCTTACTGTACCTCAGCCTGCGGGCTGAGAGAGTTTCTCAGCCTGCGGGACGTGGCTGAATATAGGCCACACATCGGTCGCAGAGTGTGGGCGCCACAAAAAATCAAAAATCTCGCCTAAACAATCGTGAATCAAATGACAAAAATACCCCTTTTAAATGACGACTGCGACTTCTAGCATTCAAAAGTAAAAAAACATCCATGGTCGCAGACTTAATACAGAATAAAGAATACAAGACAAAAAATGCTATCGCATAGCAATGCGACCTCCTTGGGTACTGCGACCAAATTCGCAATCTTCTTTCTCATGCCTTATGTAAAAGAAGTAATTAATATTATATCTACCGTGATACAACACCAGTCTAGAAAAAAAGAGATGCACTAATGTTAATCTCGAGAAAGGAAAGATGTGCACCATACGTAATCTAAAGATATAGCCAAACAATTCTATAAAAAGTTAATTTGTACTTCGGATTCTCCAGCATAAAATCTTCAATTAAATATTTAGTTTTTTTTACCACTTCCTACCATACTCAACCCTCACCTGTAACAATTATTATTACTATTCATGTTCTTCCACAATATTGACCTTTATATAATGCTTGTAACTAATATATTACCTCATACCTAAAAAACTATAATTTTGCTCTTCCTTTTCAATTTGATTTCAAAAACTTTCAAAAAAAAATTCATTCTTGAATCATGTCTTCCCCATCTTCTTCCTCTGAACACTCAGAATTCAACTTCAATCAATCCCCCACCGGTCCTTTGTCTTTAGGATATTCTAGTGAATCTGATACCAGTCTGGACTTCACTCCTTTTGACTATCTCACTATATCAAATAATGTATTAAATGATCCTCCTATTCATGATGATAATGAATTTTTCATGTGCGTTAGTGAAGAAGACATTATTCCTCTGCCACTTGACGGAGACATGCTGATGAAAGCATGTCCTCTGATGCTGTAGGCTCGCTTCCTAGCAACGGGTCAGACGAAGAGCTTGATAGAGACGATCCATTCTGGGAGTTCATCGGTGAAACAAAAAAACCTCAAGATGATGAGGAAATAAGCGATGAAGAGGAAGAGCAGAAGAATGAAGACGATGAATCTGCTTATGATGGTGATAATGACGAGGATTAGGATTTCCTGATCTTCTGATATTCAATTATATTTGTCTTCTTTTAAAAGCTTTTAATTCTATTTTTTTTATAAGGTCTCTTTCTCACTATATTGACTTATAAGCTCTTTTAATTAAATATCCAAACTGCGACTGCTGCTCTTAAAACTTGCGACCATAGTCGCAACCCTACTACGGATGCAATTATGGTCGCAGTTAATCATTTATCAGTTCCCAATGCGACTTTGGTCGCAATAATGTACTGTTTTGGAGTTCAAAGTAATTTAAAGTTATAGTGTATTAACTTTTAAAACTGTTTGGATAACTGAACAGTCACCTAGGAAGTATACAATTTTGGGAAAAGATACAAAATATATTTGAGAGATATTCACGTGGTCCGAGAGCTTAAACCTTTTGGAATTCTGGGATTAAATACATATAAAGGGTCATGAGCAAAGGATTAAAAACATACTAAGTTATTTTTTGCTCAAACTCGTTACTCTCACTGTTCCGAAAATACATTCAAAAAATGTCTTCACCATCACCACCGTCTTCACGGAAAGAAGCCAATCATCAAATGATGATTTTATGTTTAGTTCTGAAACAATGTCTCGCTATGGGTCAGAATCTGAGCTTGATACAGACGACCCTTTCTGGGAGTTCATTGATGAACCAAACACAAACATGAAGAGGAAGAAAGCGACGATGAGACTGTACCTGAAGAGGAGGAAGAGACAGAAGACGAAAGCGATACAGAAGACGAAAGCATGACTCTTGACGACGAATCTGATTACTATGGTGATGACGACGATTAGAAGTTAAAAAATGTATTTTTGTTTTTCTTTTAAATATATATAAATCTGTTTCTAAAGTTATTTGTGTGAATTACATTTTTTACTACTATGTTTTGGTTTGAAATACTGCGACCATGGACGCAGACTTAATAAATACAATGCGACCAAGGTCGCAGTTGCTGGTCTTTAATCTTAATCAACAACAACACTGCTACCTTGGTCGCAGTTTCTGACCGTAGTCTTTATAATATAAACTGCGACCTGATCGCAGTTGTTGGTATTTAGTCGTAAAAAAATACACAGCGAACTTGGTCGCAGTTGCTGATCTTTACTCTTAATCAACAACATCACTGCGACCTTGGTCGCAGTTGGTGGTATTTATAAATAATCAACAACACTGCGACTTTGGTCGCAGTTGATGAACGCAGTCTTAAAAAAAATAATCTGCAACCTTGGTCACAGTCTTTTTTGGTCGCAAGTCGACCCTGGTCGCAGTTGTTTCTGTTTGCACTGAGTCTTATGCGACCTTGGTCGCAAGTGTGGTCTTGGTCCAAGTTGTTTTGTTTGTAATGCATGACTGCGACCAAAGGTCGTAGTTTATTAAAAAACAAAATATTGTTTTTTATTATTTTCACGCATTTATCTCCAGGCATGTGAAAATGATAAAAAAAACGATCTCTTATACAATAAGATTGAGTGTTACAATATAGCAGTAGAAAGAAAACTAAACATCAAAAAGAGCCATTGTTGACTAAGAGCAGTGTTGTTATTGAGGTCTTTTTATTTATGTCCAGGCATTTATCTCCAGGCATGTGAAAATGATACAAAACGATCTCTTATACAATAAGATTGAGTGTTACAATATAGCAGTACAAAGAAGACTAAACATCAAAAGAACCAAGAAGACTAAACATCAAAAGAGCCCTTGTTGAATAAGAGCAGTGGTGTTATTGACGTCCCCGTGTACTAAAAACTGTGGACGTCGAGGACCATGACTTCTTCCCTGTGGACGAATATCGATCAAGTTCACCGGCCAAAATATTCTCCCACAGGCCCAGCGAACCTGAAAAAGGACAATCAAGCTCTGGGTCTTCTTCGTGCATAGGGTCATCTTCATCCATGGAGGCAGGCCCCTGTTAGAGACTCTGAAGAAGGCGAAAATTCTCAGAGCAATTGCTCTCAAATGAACACAGTCTAATTATGGGCTGTTAAAGGGAGAGGGTGAGCCCTATTTATGGGCAGCCCATAATAACAGCTTCGGGAAACAGCGAATGGTGCGGGTTCATCAACGTAGACTTGACGTTAAAAAGATCTCATAAAATCTTTATGACAGGTCGCGTCTCACGGAGTCGGTCCAAGTCGCATCAGACAACAGACAACTTTTCATTTTTCATTTAGATTCAAAAAAATGACTTAATCAAAACAACACTTAATAAAACAAGAACACGGCGACCTTGGTCGCTATGCATGTTAATCTAAAGGAAAACACTTACTTAACGTACTGCGACCAAGGTCGCAGTCATGTAAAGCGACCTAAGACTGCAGTTGCTGGCCATCTTTATCAACAACAACACTGCGACCTTGGTCGCATTTAACATGTACACTGCGACCATCTTTATCCTTAACAACACTGCGACCTTGGTCGCAGTTAATAATTATATTACTTCACCTTAAAAATTTTTAAAATGAAAGGGTTGCGACATTGGTTGCAGTTGCTGGTCGCAGACTTAATAAATACACTGCGACCTTGGTCGCAGTTGCTGGACTTAGTCTTACTCAACAACAACACTGCTACCTTGGTCGCAGTTTCTGACCGTAGTCTTAATAAAATAAACTGCGACCTTGATCGCAGTTGTTGCTGTTTAGTCTTAATAAAATACACAGCGACCTTGGTCGCAGTTGCTGTTCTTTACTCTTAATCAACAAAATCACAGCGACTTGGTCGCAGTAGGTGGTCTTTATAAATAATCAACAACAACACTGCGACTTTGGTCGCAGTTGATGGCCGCAGTCTTAAAAAAATAATCTCCAATCTTGATCGCTATTGCTGGTTTTTAGTCTTAATCAACAACAACACTGCGACGATGTGACACGTCACCGCAACAGTGCTTAGTCGCAGTCTTTGGTCGCAGTGTCGACCCTGGTCACAGTAGTTACTGTTTGCAATGTATCTTATGCGACCTTGGTCGCAGTGTCATCTATGATCATAATTGTTTTGTTTGCAATGCATGGCTGCGAAAAAGTTCGTAGTTTATTAAAAAAAAAACAAATATGCTTTTTATTTATGTCCAGGCATTTATCTCCAGGCATGTGTAAATGATACAAAACGATCTCTTATACAATAAGATTGAGTGTTACAAATACAGCAGTACAAAAGAAGACTAAACATCAAAAAAATCCCTGTTGACTAAGAGCAATCTTCTTCTTGAGGTCTGGTGGCAGCAGAATCAATAAGATTGAGTGTTACAAAGAAGACTAAAAATCAAAGTAGCCAAGAAGACTAAACATCAAAAAATCCCTTGTTGACTAAGAGAAATCTTCTTCTTGAGGTCTGGTGGCAGCAGAATCAATAAGATTTAGTGTACAAAGAAGACTAAACATCAAAGTATCCAAGAAGACAAAACATCAAAAGAGCCAAGAAGAGCCCTTGTTGACTACTAAGAGCAATCTTCTCCTGGAGGTCTGGTGGCAGCAGAATCTTTCGTTTATGAAACTCTTCACCAGAAGGTTATCCAGTGCGCGCATGGAGTTTCCTCGATGTCACTTCTGGGGTAAGAGAGGAGGTTTGAGACCTCACAGGGAATGCTACCCACCACTATATCCACCACATCCCCCGCGCCATACCCACTCTGACCATCCGTTACCAGCAAGCTTGACTGGTGCATCAAGTCAGAGAAGATCTCGGTGAGGATTAAGTCCTCGTCAGGGATCATGACTTCTTCCCTTGTGAACGACGAGGACCATGACTTCTTCCCTTGTGGACGATGAGGTCTATGACTTCTTCCCTTGTGGACGAACATCGATCAAGTTCGTCAATAGGGTCATCTTCATCCATGGAGGCAGGCCCCTGTTAGAGACTCTGAAGAAGACGGAAATTCTCAGAGCAATTGCTCTCGAAAGAAAACAGTCTAATTATGGACTGTTAAAGGGAGAGCGTGAGCCCTATTTATAGGCAGCCCATAATAACCATAATTAATGGTTCATTAATCAGAATCGTCGGCATTAATGGTCTCCAACCGCCAGCGCCGGTTTGGCATTAAAAGACATTAACGCCTAAACCCAATGAAGAACCGACGCGTGGACAACCGCTTCGGGAAACAACGAATGGTGCGGGGTTCGTCAACATAGACTTGACGTTAAAAGATCTCATAAAATCTTTATGACAGGTCGCGTCTCAGGACTGACTCCAAGTCGCATCACACAACAGACAACTTTTCATTTTTCATTTAGATTCAAAAAATGACTTAATCAAAAAATAACACTTAATAAAACAACACTTACTTAACGTACTGCGACAAAGTCGCAGTCCAGTAATGCAACCCTAGATTGCAGTGGCTGGCCATCTTCATCAATAACAACACTGCGACCTTGGTCGCATTTAACCATGTACACTGCGACAAAAGACTTTGGCTAAGGTCGCAGTTTAAATGTACAATGCGACCAAAGACTCTGACTACATTATATTCAAAAAAAATAATTACTTAACGTACTGCGACCAAAGTCGCAGTCCATGTAATGCAACCCTAGATTGCAGTTGCTGGCTATCTTTATCAATAACAACACTGCGACCTTGGTCGCATTTCACCATGTACACTGCGACCAAAGACTTTGACTAAGGTCGCAGTTTAAATGTACAATGCGACCAAAGACTCTGACTACATTATATACAAAAAAAATTAAACTATAAAGTAGAATTTTATCGCAGGCTGAAAACATTGATCTGAAAAGATTTTATATTTCAAAAAAAAATTTATCCCAGGCTGAAAAGGAGAAACTACATCTTTCAAAAAAGAGGTAAAGAAATAAGGCGAAAATTAATTTATATCCTATAAAGAGCGGCAAAATAAAAGGGGAAAAAAATAATAATAAACAATAAGGAAAAGTTATCATAAGGGGTATTGGTAATTTAACTTCTCCCTAAAAGCGGGCCGCAAGTCAGTGAGGTGACAAATCGAGCCACGTCACCGCAGGCTGAGAGAGTACTCTCAGCCGCGGGCTGATATACATTTCTCTCTCTCTCTCTCTCTATATATATATATATATATATATATATATAATATATATAATATATATATATATATATATATATATATAATGGGCTTACTGTACCTCAGCTGCGGGCTGAGAGAGTTTTCTCAGCCTGCGGGCGTGGCAACATCACCGCCCCACATCTGTTAAAAAATTTGGCGGACAAAATCCTGTAAAATCCGCCCCAATTTAATGCCAGTCACCTCAAAATTGTATTTTCCGAAAATACCCTCCATCACAACCTTTTACCTTATTGTAAAAAAATTGTCTTCCAAAAAAATTTACAGCTCTAAAACTTCAACCGGCGATTTGATCCAATTAGTTCTTTTCCTTCAAAAATTCATCCGTTTTTGAAAAAAAATATTTGCAACTGATGGCGCCTAAGAAATCATCCGTCGAAAAAGGTACTACAAAATTGATATTTTCAAAAAATTTAGGGTTTGTGTATTTTAATAGTTTTAAATTTTTTCAAGATTTATTTCTGAAGTCGCATGTTTTTTTAAATTTTTTTTAAATATTGGAAACATGGTCGCAATTACGAAAGAGATTTTCAAACTTTAGACGATAAAGGTCTATTTTTGAAAGTTTTTATTATTTACTTCTATTTTTACTGTGTCGCAGTTCAGATTTGTGCGACTTTTGAATTTTTTTTTTTTACCTTTCCTTGTAGATGATGCGACGTAGGTCGCAGTATATGAAATTTACTTTTTTTTTCTCACATACTGACGACATGGGTCGCAGTTGTTTAAATAAGAGTTGTAGTCTCAAGTCTTCACCAAGGTCGCAGTTTATTTTAAATAAATGTTTTTATCAAACTTGTGTCGCAGTTGTTTCTTTTTGAACTGTAGTCTTATGCGACCTTGGTCGCAGTGTTGGCCCTGATCGCAGTTGTTCTGATTGCACGTAGTCCTATGCGACCTTGGTCGCAGTGCGACTTGGTCGCAGTGCGACCTTGGTCGCAGTACATGTAGTGCGACCCTAGATTGCAGTGTAGTCCTAATTCTAGTTGTTTTTTTGGCAATGCATGACTGCGACCGAGGTCGCAGTTTATAAATAATCATTGGTCTAAAGTGTTTAATTTTTCTTCCTACGTAGGTAAATAACAGATACAGGTTCGTCCTCTGAGATCAAGCATAAAACCAATGTGCCAGTTAATGAAGAAATTTAAAAAGTACATACAGCCTGATTTCGTAGAGGCGATGAAGAATACCCCATTTGGCCCAATCTTCATGGCGTTCTACAATGAAGAATTTGGGGCTGAGAAAGCTCTAAAATTAAACGTTGCCGTACTGCGTATTTTAGACCAGTATGACAGGAATACAAGGATCTTTACAATTGGGGCAAAGAGATTGAGTTAACAGTGGAGAATGTTGCCCTTACTTTTGGTCTACCTGTCAATGGGGTAGATTTTGTGATGAATAAGACATGTACGCTGAAAGATAGAGGGGTTATAAAACATTTTTTCCCCAATATAAAGAAGATCACAAAAGTATCTATTGCAAGATGCTTTGGATAATCTTCTTGTCAAGAGAAGGAGGAGGGATATATTAGATGTGACACAGGATGAACAATTTGAGCAGCAAATGTCTATGAAGGAAATTATAAGAGACATAAATAGACTTGCAGCTCAAGACTTTACCACATTAGTCATCCTATACATGTCGGCCACTCTTTTCTTCTCTGACAGTAAATGCACGGTGCCGTGGTATATTGTGGAACAGATTGCCAATATGCAACTAATGAGGACAATATGCTGGGCAAAAGCTGTTTGGCAATTCCTGATGACTCAATGGACATCTTCAGGCAAACCACGTACGAGCTGCAAGGATGCTCCGTGCAAATTATTGTAAGTAGAAATCTCAAATTTGGCCAACATTGTATGAAATTTACCCAATTTACCCATAAATTGAGAAAATTTGTGGAAACTAATTTAATTTTTAATTTTTGCAGTATTGGCTGTGTGAGAGGGCACCTATTTTTGAGCAGAGGTCTGGTTTGGAGGAAAAAACCCCACGCGCAGTAAGATGGGACCTCCAAAATATTGGCAGATCTCTACTTGAAGTTGATCTAAAAAATTGACAGCAATATTGTAAGTTAAACTTCTTTTTATGTATAATACAAATAAAATGCGACCATAGTCACAGTATTGAGCTGCAACTTTCGCAGTTCATTTTCTGCCTGACAAATAATGTGCGACCATGGTCGCATTCTCTTGAAAATACCCTTTTCAACAGAAATGCGACCATGGTCGCAGTGTTGAGCTGCATGTCTTGGCAGATAAATTTATGCACGACAAAACATACTGCGACCATGGTCGAATTCTTATCCAAAAATATTCATAAATAAACTGCGACCATGGTCGCGCAGTATCATTATTTCATTGTTTTATTTTAGCTTACCTTTTTCTGTTTATTTTCAGATTTGAGTCGAATGGCCAACATCTCTAATGATGAAAAAAATATGGTTGGCCTTCCTGTTGAAGGGAAAGAGGATGAGGAAGAAGAAGTAGCAGAAGATGAAGGTGAAGATGAAGGTGAAGAAAAAGAAGAAGAAGAAGGTCAAAGTGAAGGAGATGAAGGAGGCCATACATGTAATGAGACTGACATCCCGGCGGAAAAGGAGCCAGAACCGGCTGAAACGAGTGAGCAAGAACCAATTTTGAAGGTTATTTGCCACCTCCACGGATGTTCAAGCAGCAGAAATAAAACGATTGAGATCTGCAAATCAGCACTTGAGAGATTATGTTTCTCAGCTTGAAAAAAAGATTGAAAATATGGAGACTGAGAAAAGACTCAAGGCTGAATTAAAATTAAAAAGAAGAGAAAAAAGAGAGAAGAAAAACAAAAAAGGCAACAGGAGAATAGAAGAAGGGAAGAGGAGGAGAATGAAAGGAGGAAGAGGGAAGAGGAAGAGAAAGAGAAGGAGAAGAAGAGGGAAGAAGAGAAGGAAAAGGAGAACAGGAGGAGAGAAGTGGAGGAGAAGGAGAAGGAGAATAGAAGAAGGGAAGAGGAGGAGAATGAAAGGAGAATGAGGGAAGAAGAGGAGAAGGAGAAGAAGAGGAGGAAAAGGAGGAGCAGGAGAAGGAGAAGAGGAGGAGGGAAGAGGAGGGGCAGGAGAGGAGGAGGAGGCAGGAGGAAGAGAATGAGAAGAAGAGGAGGAAGGCGCAGATGGAGAACAAAAGAATGAAGGAGCAGATGGAGAAGCAGGCTGAAGTGGAGAAGAAGAAAAAAACTGGAAGAGGATAAAATCATGGGTTCTGAGTCTGTTTTAATTATTACTGGGGAAGATATTCCAAGTTTTTCTCTGAATCTAACTCAAATGACTCAAGAAATCCAAAGAGATAGAGCTTCTGAAGAAGAAATTCAAGAACATACTCCGCCTCAGAAGCAATCCTCAAAAGAAGCTGTTTTGGAAACCTCTAAAGGAACAATAGAAAGGGGAGTCAAAGAACGAAAGCGCGCTGAAAGAGATCGCGATGACTCCGACTTTGTTTATCCAAAACAGAAGAAGAAAAAAAATGAAAATCCTCTTCCACAGCCTGCGGCTGCGAGTTCTACCGCTGGTTTCGGCGACAAAGAGATTTCCTCCACTGAGCCAAAATCGACAGAATTGACCGAAACCACATCATACAGAATTCTGCAGCCCCATCAACAAGCTCTTATAAAACATTTCTTCGACAAGTCCTACTCTGAGTAAGTTAATTCATATCAAAAAAATTCTGTTATACCTTTATATAAGAACAATTAAATTATTAACTTTGTTTTGAATATCTTGCAGTTCTACTGCGTATCAGGATACCAATAATTCAATCATCATTTCAAGGAATGACATTGAGGATCTGATGTTCAGTAGAGACTTAGATGCAAATGTAATTCATTTCTACATGCAGCATCTTGAGAAAAGAGAAGGATTAAAAAGCATATTCTTCCGAAGCGAAGCTTGGGTAAAAATCTACTTTCTCCTTTACGGTTTAATGTAATATCAACTCTGGAACAGATTACTAATATTCTCTATCTCTGTGTAGGCATAAATCATGTACTGCGACTAAGGTCGCAGTGAATAATTAAAATGTACTGCTACTAACACATGTACTGCGACTAAGGTCGCAATTTATAATTAAAATATATTGCTACTAACTCAGGTACTGCGACAAAATGTAACAGCTGCGACCTGCGACCAAGGTCGGAGCTGCGACCAAGGTCGCAGTTTATAATTAAAATGTATTGCTACTAACTCAGGTACTGCGACAAAAATGTAACAGCTGCGACCTGCGACCAAGGTCGGATCTGCGACCAAGGTCGCAGTTTATAATTAAAATGTATTGCTACTAACTCAGGTACTGCGACAAAATGTAACAGCTGCGACCTGCGACCAAGGTCGGAGCTGCGACCAAGGTCACAGTTTATAATTAAATGTACTGCTACTAACTCATATACTGCGACTAAATAATATAGTGCGACTAAGGTCGCAGTTTATAATTTTTTGTTATATTTTAAATTCATTTTGAATTTGATTTAAATTTTTTTTCTTCTTGTCCGCAGCACGGTGTTGTAAATAAAATTGAAGATCTGAAAGGTCATTTCATCAAGCAGAAGCTGTTGAAAAACTGGACAGCTGACGTGCAGTACATGTTCTTCCCGATCAATCACAAACATAGTGCCGACGAGCGGGAATTTCACTGGACCTTGCTGGTATTCGATTGCACCACAGAAGAGTGGATTTTTTACAACTCTTTGGTCCCAGCTGACAAAAAAAGTAGTATAACACAGCTTTACCAAAGAGATGCAAGAATAATGGTGAGTTGAAATTTAATATTTTGATTAATTTTATTAATACTAATTTTTGTTCCTATTGACATTGCAGAAAGAAAGATTATTAGAGATTTTTGAGATTCATTTCAAAAAAATAATGAGAAAAATTAAAATAAAATACGCAAAATGCCCCCAACAAGCAAACAGGTATATAAATTTTTGACATCTAATTTCATTTCATATTTTCTACTTTTTTTTGGTACAAAATCTAATTTCATTTAATGATTGCTCTATGGAAATTTCAGTGTTGATTGCGCTATATATGTATGCAAGCACATGGAAAGCATAGCGTCTGGCTATCATCTATCAGCTGTTGATGCTGTTACGGTTGATGGTGTACAGAAACTAAGAAGTGAGCTTGCATACATGATACTTGCAGATGTAGAGAAGAGTTGGGATGAAGAAACAGACATTATACGACATACGACATATGAAGACTGTTAGTTGACAAATTATTGATATACCACAATTTTTTTTATAAATGTAAAAAATATTTCAAGTGCAATTCATTGCATAATTTTTTTGTTGTATTGATTTAATTTATACACATTTCTATACATTTATTTATTATAAGTTCCATTAATTATTTACAGTCTTCATTTGTTAGAACTTGACTTTTACTATTGCGTACTGATGTTAGAAACAAACATGCCTTCAGTAATTGTGTTAATCAACAACAACACTGCGACCTTCGTCGCTATGCGTGTTAATATAAAGGAAACACCTACCTAACGTACAGCGACTTAAGTCTTCACCATCTAAAAATCTAAAAAGAAGGTTGCGACTTTGGTCGCAGTTGATAGCCGCAGCCTTAGTAAAATACAATGCGACTTTGGTCGCAGTTGATGGTGGCAATGTTTTAATCAACAATAACACTGCGACCTTGGTTGCTATGCGTGTTAATATTAAGGAAACACATACCTAACGTACTGCGACTTAAGTCTTCACCACCTCAAAATTTTAAAAAGAGAGTTGCGACAGTTGATAGCCGAAGTCTTAATAAAATACAATGCGACCTTGTTCGCAGTTGATGGCGGCAATGTTTTAATCAAAACAACACTGCGACCTTGGTCGCTATGCGTGTTAATATAAAGGAAACACCTACCTAACGTACTGCGACCTAAGTCGCAGTACATGTAGTGCGACCCTAGATTGCAGTTGCTGGCCATCTTTATCAATAACAACACTGCGACCTTGGTCGCAATTAATCATGTACACTGCGACCAAAGTCTCTGACTACATTATGTACAAAAAAAATAAACTATAAAGTAGAACTTTAAAGTACAAGTACATAGAAAAATAATACAGTAGAAATCAAAAAATGATAATAAATCTGATTATAATTACACGCCAGTGTCAGAATGCGACTTAATCTCTCTACACTGTGCGACCCTGGTCGCACTTCATAAAAAATTGAAGTCTTTGTTCCTTCGAGATGGAGGCAACCCAAACCTACTTCTTCTGCCAATAAAAAAAATAAATAGTAAGAATTTTAAAGATTAATCGTTATAAAAAAAATGATTAACAGGTTTAATAATATACCATTAACGGACAACCAGTCCTGTAATGGCCAAGCTCTTGGCAGTTACCACATCTTCGATGCTTAACTTCTTCTGATATATAGAATCTTCAAAACCAGACTTAAGCCTGATGCAGCTCTAGGTCTCCCTTGGTTGGTACAGGACCAATTGATCACGTATATTCAATTCTTCACCATCTCGCAATATGACAACGGATCCACTGGAACCAACGGCAGTCTTAGGATGTGATGAATGATCATTTCCTGACATGCTCTGTATTCTCTAGTGGTATTTTGGGCAAAACTTTCCAAACCTCCCTCCAACTTTGAAATATTTTCATCAGAATCAGCGACCATGTCCAGAATTGCATTAAATTTTGAACGAACTGTCCACAATCTAGCCGTTCGTGGAGTGCCTTGGCTGGGAAAAGGCCTCATGCCATTTTCAATTGCAACGTTTGTGTAACGAGCATCGAACCTCCATCTTGAAGTATATATGATTCCGGTATATGTGTAACGTGATTGCGCCACAAAATACACAGAATATGTCTACATAGGATACCCTCTGTTTCAAATAACGAGCAACTGCAAGAAACATGAAGTTCCTCTCGCTTATCATAACTGACCTTTTCCCAACTGTCTTTTGATTCTGAAAATTACCAACCAAATATGTTGATCCAGGTTTGTCCTGTTCCACCTCTTCTGAAAACAGTGTCATTACAACTGCCCATTCTTTTTGGAACAACTGAAAAATCTTCGGTGTATACAACTTCGAAACCTGTATCTCATATGGATTGGTTGTACAATTGGGCACAGAATTCAAACCCCTAAAATCTTGAAGAGATTCAGATGCACGACGGGAAGCAACGGCTTTATCATATTGGTGAACAAATTCTACTAGTTTAGTGTTTGAGTTAACAAAACCATCAAAGAAGGAATTAATACTCTCGGGACCTCTGACTGGTTGTCATTCCAGCACAGAAAACATCCTTGAGATATGCATTAACCCAATGTCCACGAAGCCTGTACATCTTCATCAACCAACTGCCATCTTCTTCTTCTAACTGATATTTTTCACTCATCAGACGCCATCGTTCCTCACAAGTGCTTATATCGCGGGAGGTGTACCAAGCATGAAATCGGAGACCATATCTTCTCCATACTGTTAGCCATTGGGATTTGTTGCTCGGCAATATGTTTCCGTACATGCCAGAAACAGTAACGTGCCGAGACGTCAGGAAAACAATCTTGATGGCCTCACCAATCTGCGCATCCTGATCAGTAATAATCAGCTTCGGTTCAACTCATGCATGCACTTGAGCATTTTTGGAATAACCAAACAAAAGTATCCCTCTGCTCATCAGCAAGCATTGCACAGCCGAACAAAATGACTGCGGTGATGATTTACTCCAGTGAATGGAGCAAATGGCAAGCTCAAGTGATTAGTCCTGTATGTGGTGTCAAAAACGATCACATCACAGAAGCTCAGATACGAGGAAATAGCTCTTCCATCAGCCCAAAAAATGCTTCTAAGTGTGCCCGCGTTATCAACTTCACTTGAAAAGAAGAATTCTGGATCGGTCTCGGCTTTCTCTTGAAAATATTTGATAATAGCAATAAACTCATGACCGCAGTTATTTCTACGTTGACGAGTGAAATCAATAACTTGTTGAGGGCGCACTTCTTCACAGCCTTCTCCTGGCTCATTGCATTAACAACGCGGGAAATATTTGAAGGCCGCATTCCACATCAACCAGATTGCTCATAATGCTTCTGCTAATTGTTGAACGAGAGTCTGGTGAGAGTAATGGTGATGTACCTTATCCGGGCTAGACAATTCATGTGAATGAGTATCAATAAATTTTGTGATAACCCAATATCGAGTTGAGTCCAACAATAAACGAAGACGGATATGCATCTCAGCAGGACAAGATACTCTAGTGTTAACTCGACGATGCACTGTAAGCCCCTCTTGTCTTTTGTCACACAACTTCTTCAGCCTTCCTTGTTGCAGCAAAATCTTCTGCAAATAATCTCATGAGGAGGCTTCCGTGACTTATCTGTACTTTTTCTTCTCACGCTAAAACCGCTATTCCTTGCAAAACAATTGTAGAAATTGTATGCTTCCTTATGCGACAGGAACTGTTTCCCTATAACTTATCTGAGCTTCCAGACATTTCTGCATGTGCATTCATATCCTACAAAAAGAATTTACACGAATTAAATGAATATAAATATTTTTTAGATATCACTGTATTCTAAAATATAAGTATATAAATGCGACCAAGGTCGCATAAGAGATGAAAACAATTTACTTCTTATCAGCTGTTGCGACCAAGGTCGCAGTTATCCGTATGAGAAGAAATCTATATTACTTCTTACTAAAGACTGCGACCTAAGTCGCAGTAAATAAAAATAAGATTTCACATACGGCATGAAATCTATAATACTCCTTATTGAAGACTGCGACCTAAGTCGCAGTAATCAGTATGTGAATAAATCTATATTATTCCTTACTAAAGACTGCGATCTAAGTCGCAGTTATCCGCATGTGAAGAAATCTATATTACTCCTTTAAAGACTATGACCTAAGTCGCAGTTATCCGTATGTGAAGAAATATATATTACTCCTTACTAAAGACTGCGACCTAAGACGCATACCCTAGAAAAAAAGAATTCACAGCCGGAGATTATTTTCAAAAGATTGCGACCGAATATTAAAACGGTCGCAGTACCTCATAGTCTAAAGAGAAAACATTAAATATTTAAGAAATTGTTTTAAAATAGATATAAACAATTAAAACCTGTTGATCGGCATGCAGAGATGTCAACCCTTCAAGATTTTCAATATTCTGAGAGAAAGTAGAACCAGATGCAATATCTTCCATATAAGATCGCCGGTATACTGCTCAGACGTCGACATTAAATATTTTGCAGAAAAAAATTGATCTCAAAAGATTTTATATTTTCAGAAAAAAGTTTATCGCAGACTGAAAAGGTGAAACTAGATCTTTCAAAAAGAGGTCAGGAATAGGGTGAAAAGTAATTTATATCATATAAAGAGCGGCAAAAAATAAAGGGGGGAAAAATAATAATAAACAATAAGAAAAGTTATCATAAGGGGTATTTGGTAATTTAACTTCTACCTAAAAGCGGGCCGCAAGTCAGTGAGGTGACAAATTGAGCCACGTCACCGCAGGCTGAGAGAATACTCTCAGCCCGGGCTGATATACATTTCTCTCTCTCTCTCTCTATATATTATATATATATATATATATATATATATATATATATGAGAGAGAGAGAGACTTGTGTCCTTCCAAAAAGGATTTGAGCCCAAATCTTTCCCACTCAAATTCAACCCTCCGACATTCGAATAAAAAATTCACTCTGTTGAAGTTATCTATATTATTTCAAGTATCTATAAACCAAAAAATCAAGTGTTTTAAGTACTTTTTGCCCATGCATCAAGTAGGAAAAAAAGGGATAGTCTAAATAGTGAGTGAGTTGGTTAGTTTAATGGGTGTAGAACATTTGAAACCTAATAAAAATTAATTTGTATGAGTTTTTAAATGTTTAAATCATAATCAAATTGCCGGATCGAGAATTTGTATGTCTAAAGACATAGATCTAACCAACTCACTACTTTCGGCCATCCATTTTGCGCCGCTTGATGGATGGGCAAAAAGTATTCAAAACACTTGATTTTAGTTTATAGATACTTGAAATAATATAGATCAACTTTAACAGAATGGAATTTGTTCGAATGTCGAAGGGTTGTATTTAAGTTGAAAGGATTCAGGCTCGAATTCTTTTGTAAGGACACAAGTATGTGTGTGTGTATAGAGGGGGGGAGAGAGATGGAGAGAGAGAGAGAGAGAGAGACTTGTATCCTTCCAAAGGATTTGAGCCCCAATCCTTTCAACTCAAATGCAACTATCAGACATTCGAATACAAGATCCACTCCATTGAAATTGATTATATTATTTTTCAAATATTTATAAATCAAAAATCACGTGTTTTAAATACATTTTACCATGCATCAAGTAGGAGAAAAACTGACAGCCTAAATAGTGAGTTGGTTAGTTTGACGGTGTAGAACATTTGATATCTAATAAAAATTGGTTTGTAGGAGTTTTTAAATATTTAGATCATAATCAAATGGTCAGATTGAAAATTTATATATCTAAAGACATAAATCTAACCAACTTACTACTTTCAGTCATCTATTTTGCGCCGCTTCATTGATGGGAAAAAAGTATTCAAAATACTTGAATTTTGTTTTATAAAAACTTGAAATAATATCGATCAACTTTAATAAAGTGGATCTTGTATTCGAATGTCGGAGAGTTACATTTGAGTTCAAAGGATTCGGGCTCAAATCCTTTTGGAAGGACACAAGTCTCTCTCTCTCTCTCTCTCTTATATATATATATATATATATATATATTATATATATATATATTATATATATATATATATATATATAGAAAAATGAGAATCAGCTGACTTAAGAGGCAACTACGTCCTATGTCACACTCAAAACTCAAATTTTTGATTGAAATTTCAAGATCCGATCGCATATTATAATTTTTATGTTTTAAGATACACATAAAAAATCACCTGATTTGGGTTTTTTTTTACTCCATTTTTTGGGTTCAAATATTAATGATTTTAATAGTAGAATAAAATGGAACGACTAGATCAATGAGTAAACGAACTCCAAATCACTTGATTTTTATATATATATTTTAGCACATGAAAATGATAATGTGTAATTGAAAGAAAAAAATTCCAGAGTTATGATTTTTTAGTGTGACATAGGACAGAGTTGATCCTGTGTCAGATTTACATATTTCTCATATATATATATATATATATATAATATATATATATATATATATATATATATATATATATATATATATATATATATATATATGGGTTACTGTACCTCAGCCGGCAGGCTGAGAAAGTTCTCTCAGCCGGCGGACGTGGCAACATCACCGCCACATATCTGTCTTAATTTTGGCGGACAAAAAGCTGAAAAATCCCGCCCAATTTAATGTCAGTCACCTCAACATTGTATTTTCCGAAAATACCCTCCCTCACAACTTTTTACCTTATGTAAAAAAAATTGCCTTTCAAAAAATTTACAGCTCTAAAATTTCACCCGATCATTCTGATCCAATTAGTTCTTTTGTTTCAGAAATTTGATCCGTTTTTTAAAAAATATATTTGCAACTGATGGCGCCTAAGAAATCATCCGTCGAAAAAGGTACTACAAAATGATATTTTCATAAATTTTTAGGGTTTGTGTATTTTTATAGTTTTAAATTTTTTCCAGATTTATTCCGTTTAAGTTTTTTATTTTTTTTAAATCTTGGGACCATGGTCACAATTAAGAAAGAGATTTGAAACTTTAGATGACGAATAATTTTTAAATTTGTAATTTGTAACACGACGATAAAGGTCCTATTTTTTCAAGTTTTTTTTATTTCCCTCTATTTTTACTATGTCGCAGTATTTTCGAAAAATTGATGTGCATACACTGCATGTGACGTCGGTCGCAGTTGATAAAATTATATTTTCAGATTTGTGCGACTTTGGATTTTTTTTGTGGACCTTTCCTTGTAGACGAATGCGACGTTCGTCTCAGTATATAAACTTACTTTTTTTTTCTTACATACTGACGACATGGGCTCGCAGTTGTTTCAATATGAGTTGTAGTCTGTTGCGACCAAGGTCGCAGTGTATGTAACATCATTTGTTTATCATACTTGGGTCGTAGTTGTTTCTAATTGCACTGTAGTCTAAGCGACCTTGGTCGCAGTGTCGACTGGGTCGCAGTTGTTGTCTGATTGCACTGTAATCCTATGCGACCTTGGTCGCAGTGTAGTCTTGGGTCGCAGTTGTTTCTGATTGCACTGTAGTCTTATGCGACCTTGGTCGCAGTGTCGAACCGGGTCGCAGTTGTTTCTGATTGCATTGTAGTCTTATGCGACCTTGGTCGCAGTGTCGAACTGGGTCGCAGTTGTTTCTGATTGCACTGTAGTCTTATGCGACCTTGATCGCGTATCAAACGGGTCACAGTTGTTTTTGGTTGCACTGTAGTCTTATGCGACCTGGTCGCAGTGTCGACCCGGGTCGCAGTTGTTCTGATTGCACTGTAGTCTATGCGACCTTGGTCGCAGTGTCGTCCCGGGTGCAAGTTGTTTGTGTTTGCAATGTATGACTGCGACGTTGGTCGCAGTTTATTATAAACAAATATGCTTTTTACTCCCTTATAATTTTTAAATAATCGTTGAACTAAACTGTTTAATTTTTCTTCCTACGTAGGTAAACAATAGATAAAGAAGGTTCGTTCTCTGAGATCAAGCCTAAAACCTATGTGCGAGTTCATGAAGAAATTTAAAAAGTACATTCAGGCAGATTTCGTAGAGGTGATCAAGAGTACCCCATTTGGCCCAATCATTATGGCGTTCTACAATGAAGAATTGGGGCTGAAAAGGGTCTAAATGAAACGTTGTTGTACTGCGTATTTTAGACCAGTATGATAGGGATACAAGGACCTTTAGAATTGGGGGCAAACAGATTGAGTTAACAGTGGAGGATGTTGCCCTAACTTTTGGTCTACCTATCATTGGGGCAGATTTTGTGATGAATAAGACATGTACGGTGAAAGATAGAGGGGTATAAAACATTATTTCCCCAATATAAAGAAGATCACTAAAGTATCTATTGAAGAGGCTTTGGATGATCTTCTGTTCAAGAAGAGGAGGAGGAGTGAAGTAGATGTGACAAAGGATGAACAGCTTGAGCAGCAAATGACTTTACATGAAATTATAAGAGACATGCAAAGACTTGCAGCTCTAGACTTTACCACAATAATAATCCTATACATGTCGGCCACTCTTTTCTTCTCTGGCAGTAAATGCACGGTACCGTGGTATATTGTGGAACAGATTGCCGATATGCAGCTGATGAGGACAATATGCTGAGCAAAATCTATTTGGCAATTCCTGATTGAGTCAATGGACATCTTCAGGCACACCACGTACGAGCTGCAAGGATGCTCCGTGCAAATTATTGTTGGCCCAAAGGCCTATCACTCTAGTTTTGATGATGATCAACTCATGTAGTTATATTTGCTAATGATCTGTTTAATTAGTGACAGATTCCTTATCAAGATCTTAGTAGGTGTGGAGCTTCAACAAAGGATTTAAAGTCAAGTTGGAAGCTAGCACCGGTTGATTCACGAGCCTATGCATCAAGATCACATATAGAGATGAGCTCGGTGGATTGCATGTGGACCAAGTCAAGAAGATGAGAAGACTTCAAGTGAAGACTTCAAGAAGATGAAGACTGAGTCTAGGTTGTTTTTTATAAGATTTATTTTAGATAAAATGTAAAGGATAGAATAGTTGGTGGATTGCTCAAGTCTATATCACACACACACTCTTGATAGAACTCTTGATAGAATGATTTTCATAAAAGATTTTCCTAGTTAAGAAAAGATTTTATTTGTGATAAAATACAATTTGGTTTTTGGTATTCATGTATACATATCTTATATCCAAAACATGTTTAGAGCCTTATGTCAAAAACTAGATATTCATCTTATTTGTGTAGTGGATCATATCCATACACACTATGCTTTAAAAGTATATCTTGTTTTTGTATTTGATGAGATTTTCCTTATGACAAAATATCTACTTTGGGTTTTGATAATTTCTTATATACATATCCTTTAACCAAAACAAGTTTAGTGCTTTATGTCAAAAACATAGATATTTCATCTTGATTGTGTGGTGGATCATATCCATACACACTTTGCTTTATAAGTTCAAAATATCTTGTTTTTGTATTTTGTGAAGTTATGGAAAACAAGTTTTAGAAAAACTATTTTTAGAAAAACAGTTTTTATTTTGATTGAAACTATTTTTCTGGATTTACTGTGAATTTGTGGGATTTTATTTAGCCAAAAGACCAATCCTTAATCCCTATTTTCTGGTTCTGCCAGTTCTGATTTTTCAGAACTGACAGGAGGCCGGTCGACCGGGTCGGTCGACCGGACGTGCACGACGTGCACGCCAGTGTGCACTGGAGATCGGTCGACCGGGCCGGTCGACCGCTTCAGAGAGCTTTGCTCTCGGGAATTATCGGTCGACCGGGCCGGTCGACCGACAGAGAGTTAACTCTCTTCTCCAGTTGCGCGGTCGACCGGGCCGGTCGACCGGAGGCTGCAACGGTCGGATTTTTGACCGTTGTCGGTCGACCGGAACCGGTCGACCGGTAGCTCTGACAGAGCCCAACGGTCAGATTTCTGGCCTCTATAAAGGGGGTTTTGTCATTGTTTGAAGCTAAGATTTGAGGAGAGCTTTTGTCCAGTTTTCTGATACTTTTAGAAGAGTTTCTCCACAATATTTGAGAGCAAATATTCCTATCTTAAGGGAAGTTTTATCAAGAGAGTGTTAAAGTGATTTCTGAGTTTTCCATCAAAGCTTTCTTTCCTTGTTTTTCTCACACTACACTTGAGCTTCCATTGTATATCTACTATAGGGGAGAGTGTTGTAGTGAGTTTGTAATTGGTGATCAAGTGTTAGATCACCAAAGAGATTTCCTTTGTATTTGAGGAGACGGGCAAGTGTGCTCGTTGGTGGTTAGAGTTCGGTTGTGAACTCTTGGTGGTTTGAGGTGCGGCCTCGGCGAGTCGGTGGACTTGCGTGTGTAGGGACTTGGAGTCCGAGAGCTTGTAGGTGTTGCGGCACCGAGGAGAGATCCATTGGGATCTTGCATAGTGGAAATCCTTCGTGTGTCGAAGGCGGGGATGTAGAGCAAGTGTGCTCGAACCTCGAAACAAACCCTTTGTGTTTGCGATTGCTCACTCTTGCTCTCTTTCTCTTTTTGTCTCTATTTTATATCTTGCATTCAATTTATTGTGCTCATCTTATATATGCATGATATATTCCCTTGTGCTCATAATTGATATACATACTTGCTTGGGATTGTTGTTAACACTAGTATTCAACCAAGAGAGCCAACGCGGCACCTCAACCCATTCAAGGGAATCTAGAGGAGTTTGTCCAGAGCCTCGCAAGGGGAATTCGGCAACACTCTTGTGTTATACATAAGTGTTTAATTAAAAGAAGTTTAATTTGGTCAACTTAGTTTTAATTCCGCATTATTTGTTCATAAGTGACCATTAGATTAGCCATCACCTATTCACCCCCCTCTAGGTGATCTTTCAATTGGTATCAGAGCCAAGTGCTCTTGATATTGGGTCTAACAACCTAAGAGTTAAAGATCCTCCTTTAGGCTAATCACAAGATTTTAGTACACACACAATGGACTTCATGTCACCCACCCACCTTTGACACTTAACATCCAAATTTGGAAGGTTAAGATGTCTTTGTTCCTCAAAGGACTTGGCCTTAGTGTATATCTTGCCACAACTAATAAAGAATATTGCTTAAATGGTAAGAACATTGAGGCTAATGTAAAAGCCCTTCATGCTATTAAGTCAACCCTAAATGATGATTATTTATCTAGGGTTTCTAACGTTGATTCGGCTTTTGTAGCTTGGAACATCATCACCTCCCTTGGTGAAAAGATCTATATTATGCGGGGAGCGATTCGGACGTTGGAAGCGACATCTCCAACGTGTGCTATATGGTCCAAGGGGATAACCCCCTTGAGGTAAAACCGAATCTGATGATGAGGATGTAGACATGTCATATAATGAGCTTGCTACCTTTTGTCATCTTGTGCTTGAAAAATATGACATGATTAAAAGGAAAAATAAAAAATTTGAAAAAGGAACTTGATTGCATGCATGTGGAACATGACTCTTTTAGAAGTAACATTGCATGTTTAGAAAAGATAATAAAATTTTGAAAAAGAATTTTGATGCCATGCTTAATGATAAAGATTCTTTAGAAATAAAATGGCATGCTTAGAAAAAGAAAATGAAGATTTGAAAAATGAGAATATTTCCTTAATATCTAAATTGAATGTTTTATGTGAAGGAAATATGATTTTGAAAAATAAGATTGATTTGGTGGAAAAACAAAAGGAAGATGTTTTTCAAGAAAATAAATCTTTGAAAAGAAAAATTTGTGAAAAAGAAAAAGATTTTGTTTCACAAAAGAAAAAGAAAAGTGATTCTATATCTCATCATGCTTCTCATGTACACATTGATCAAAATGAGATTAAAAATTGAAAAATAAAATTGATAATTTGAGCTCTAATTGAGCTCATGTGCATTCAATCATACTAGATTGGAATTCTTGTTTCAAAAGAAACAAGTTCCTCATACTCATGCACATCATCATCATGACCATGCTTATGATGCACATCATGCTCACATTCCCACTCATAAGTATGCTAAGGTGTACATATGTACACATTGTGGCCGCAAAGGCCATCTAAGAAAATTTTGTTATGAAAGGTTAAATGTTCTATTTTTGATAAAATAAAAAATGCTTGGGTTCCTTACAAGACTAACCCCATAGGACCCAAGAAAATATGGGTACCAAAACCCCCACCTTTTGCTTGTGATGTAGGTGAGGGCTCTCACAAAACGTGAGAGGGATGGTACCTTGGTAATGGATGCACTTGGACATGATGGACATACTTTTGGGTTGCATCGCTATCAAGAGCTTTGGTGGATCAACACCATGCTAGGAGCTTTGGAGTTGGGTAACAATTTCTAAACTCCTATTTTATTTATGTACATGCTTTTATGTTCATAATATCATTCATAGCATGTTCATGTTTTAAGATTTGTGTGCTTTATGTGGTAGTTACATGCTTAGATGTAGATTTGTCAAACTTGTATGTATACATATACAAATAGTGAACTACAATTGATTCTTAAAATTTGGACTTCATGCTCACTTGTATCCACTTTATGTATTTGTATATAAACTAGTTTTGATGATCTCCTTTATACATGTTTTGCCAATTTTTATGATTTACTTCATGTATATGCATGTTTTAATTCAAATCTAATAAATATACATGTATACCCGTGAGTCTCTAACTTTCATGCAAATATTTGATAGACTCTTTTACAATTTTGGGATATGTATGTGTATTGTTAGATTTGTATAATTCATACATATACCAGAAGATTGTAGTTTTTTTTTTAATAAAAATGATTTTGTGGTTGATTTGATACACATGATTTCTATGTGATTTGAGCTTCAATGACAACTTTCATGAAAATACTATTTACATAACCTTTGAACACTCATCTTTTATTCAAAAATATATTTATGAGCTTTATGGACTATGAGTGCTTGGATTTTATGTACTTAGTCTCATTCATGAAAACATATGATTTGACATATTTGAAGGATCTTTAACTAGTTTTCAAAAACAATTTATACTAGTTATATATTCTTCAAATAGTTTTTGAGATTGTCACATGATTCAATTTTCTTAAAATTTAATGCTTCATGATTTGAATATTAGTTTATATGTTAGATTTTGTCAAACACTAGAATTTATACTTGAACATATCATGGGCCTCAAAAAGATCTATTAGTAAGTGTGCTTAAATGCTTATTTGAACCCTTGAAATGTACTTGTATTGCTTAGTTTTGATGATTCATACATATTTAAACTTATGTTCACTTGGGATTTGATTTATGATCATGTGCCTTTTATTTCATGTATATGTGTATTTTGCCAAACCTTAAAATATACATGTATAACTCTTAGTCTTTTCCCTTCAATGCAATCCATTCATATAGACCACTTGAGTTTAAGAGATATGTATGTATATTTCATGTATTGTCAAAACATACATATATCTTGACATATAGATTTTGTTTTCAATGATTTAATAAAAAAATGTGAGATGATTTTGATGTTTATGATTTTCTAAGGAATATTGTACCTTATTGACTTTCATGATGCCATGTTTCACATAACATTAGTACACTCACTTCTTTTGAAACTGTTTGGACTTTATAGATTGAGTGTTTGAGTGTTTTGTGTTTCATTGCTATTTCATGAAAATCCTTAGATTTATTCTTGATAGAAGGATTTCGTACTAGTTGTTAAACACTCTCATTTAACTAGTTCGAATTCTTCATGTGTTGTAATGCTAAGCTTAATTCAAATCTTAGTTTCAAGCTTATGCATTAGATTTTAAAATGGTATCAATATTTTTATTTGATATCAAAGAGAAAATCCAAAATTTGTTTTGATAAAATAGAATTAATGATTTTGTTTTGATGAGAAAAATTCAAAATTTTTGATTTGTATTGCCCCTCCTTGACTTCTTATTTTGACATAAAGGGGGAGAAAATTGTTGATTTGATTTTTACTTGGAACCCTTTGTTGATGATGACAAAAAGGGGAGAAGTATTGTGTTTTTGTTTTGATATATATGCATGATTTCCTTGCTTAAGGGGAGAAGTATTTGTCCTTCTTACCTTGCTTAAGGGGGAGAAGTATTTGTCCTTCTTACTTAAGGGGAATTAAGATTTGTATTTTGCATATGTGTTTGATTATGCAATAGGAGTAAAAGATTTTGATTTATGCTTGTTGCATCTCCTATTTGCATCCATATTCATGTGCTTCATGATCATATTTATATTTATTTTGTATGCATGAGTTAAGGGGGAGCTTCTTTGAAAGCTTTACTTTAATCCATGCATATATAACGTCATGAGTTTGTCATCATCAAAAAGGGGGAGATTGTTGGCCCAAGGCCTATCACTCTAGTTTTGATGATGATCAACTCATGTAGTTATATTGCTAATGATCTTGTTTTAATAGTGACAGATTCCTTATCAGATCTTAGTAGGTGTGGAGCTTCAACAAAGGATTTAAAGTCAAGTTGGAAGCTAGCACCGGTGATTCACGAGCCTATGCATCAAGATCACATCTAGAGATGAGCTCGGTGGATTGCATGTGGACCAAGTCAAGAAGATGAGAAGACTTCAAGTGAAGACTTCAAGAAGATGAAGACTTGAGTCTAGGTTGTTTTTATAAGATTTATTTTAGATAAAATGTAAAGGATAGAATAGTTGGTGGATTGCTCAAGTCTATATCACACACACACTCTTGATAGAACTCTTTTGATAGAATGATTTTCATAAAAGATTTTCCTAGTTTAAGAAAAGATTTTATTTGTGATAAAATACAATTTGATTTTTGGTATTCATGTATACATATCTTATATCCAAAACCATGTTTAGAGCCTTATGTCAAAAACTAGATATTCATATTATTTGTGTAGTGGATCATATCCATACACACTATGCTTTAAAAGTATATCTTGTTTTTGTATTTGATGAGATTTCCTTATGACAAAATATCTACTTTGGGTTTTGGTAATTTCTTATATACATATCCTTTAACCAAAACAAGTTTTAGTGCTTTATGTCCAAAAACTAGATATTTCATCTTGATTGTGTGGTGGATCATATCCATACACACTTTGCTTTATAAGTTCAAATATCTTGTTTTTGTATTTTGTGAAGTTATGGAAAAACAAGTTTTAGAAAAAACATATTTTTTAGAAAAACAGTTTTATTTTGATTGAAACTATTTTTCTGGATTTACTGTGAATTTGTGGGATTTTATTAGCCAAAAGACCAATCCTTAATCCCTATTTTCTGGTTCTGCCAGTTCTGATTTTTCAGAACTGACAGACCGGTCGACCGGGTCGGTCGACCGGACGTGCACGACGTGCACCGCCCTGTGCACTGGAGATCGGTCGAACGGGCCGGTCGACCGCTTCAGAGAGCTTTGCTCTCGGGAATTATCGGTCGACCGGGCCGGTCGACCGACAGAGAGTTAACTCTTCTCCAGTTGCGCGGTCGACCGGGCCGGTCGACCGGAGGCTGCAACGGTCGGATTTTTGACCGTTGCCGGTCGACCGGACCGGTCGACTGGTAGCTCTGACAGGCCCAACGGTCAGATTTTTGGCCTCTATAAAAGGGGGTTTGTCATTGTTTGAAGCTAAGATTTGAG